>WYDF02088522.1:0-10952 GCA_009867245.2 Adranes taylori | reverse complement strand
TGCGGTTATACCTGCAACCTGATTGATAGTTTTGCGTCCAAGATGCCCATAAAAGTTCGGATTTGTAACATACATAGGGGGGTAGTATTTTCCCCATCTGCATTGCCTGTCATCATAACCGAAACAGATTACTTAGAGCTATCCATAGTCTGCTCCATAGAGCTATCCATAGTCTACATGTTTACTCGATCGTTTCACAATTACTTTAACTCTACCAGGGTGATCGCAAAAATTTGTTTCATTAAAATTGTATATATTATCTGGTTCAACACCCTCCACTGATATTTTTAATTCCTCAAAATACTTTTCTACAATTTCTTTCGAAACTTCAGCCCGAGCACGTTTGATATTTTCTGATAAACGCGTAGTTAACTCTTGAGAATGCCTTTTTAAAAATCCCTTGACGCAATCGTTGCCAGGTATATTATTGGAAAATTGTTTCACTTACGTTCCTCGCCGATACAGCCAGCCATTAACCAAAAGCTTAATGTCAAGCGTAGTAACCCCACTCAGCACAGCGCAGAACACCTCTGACCAAATAATTTTCGTAAACCTCGTTTAGTGCAGGTTGTCCACTTGGTTTCAAAAAATGTTCTCCTCGCAACTTGCTACCCAGAGTGCTACGAAGAATACCATACTTCTGAGAGGCCATACGAGCTGATATTTTCCCTTTTTGGACAACACCAACTTCTGTTTGCAAATACTTCCGCTGATCATTTGCATAACACCTAGTGCCCAGCTGCTTTTTATAGTGCCTAACCATGCCCAAAGTCGCCCCTAAACGTGCAGATTATTAACAAATCGTAAAAATCAAACGAGTAACTATTTTTTAGGTTAGCATTCAGAACTTAATAACACTTTCCCACAGATACTTACTGATTTAAGAAGCACAGGAAATATTTCTTGATACAATTGGGGGCCAAAGTTTGCCACTGTTTTTTTTTAAATAACACTTTTTGGAACCTACGCTAAACAACTGAAATAACGATTACCAAATTTCATAAATAGGCAACCCACAATACACTTGTGTTAAGCTGGTTATCTAACCTAAAAGTTCATATACAAGGTCATTCGTTTTTAACAGACACAAATCCGGGATGGTGCGTCTTTGGCCAAAGTCACCTCGCCAGCGAAAGTCGCCCGGTCCTATGATAATTACGGTAGTATTACGGTACTATAATAATTTTTCCACGACAAAAATTAATAAATTTCGTTAGGTAATTATTTCAAACTTATTTTACTACACCATTTGATTTATAATCGGTATAAAAGGCGACATATAAAATTTCATTAAAAAATGGTAATTAACAGAAAAGTTATAACTGCATAAATTTTGAAAACGCACAATTCTAGTGTACATACTTAAATTTTTAGACCATTTTAAGAAACGGACAACATTGTGAATAAAAACTTAAACATCATCCAAGTTCTGCGAAAGTGGAATGTGCAATGAAATTCCATTCCATACATTGGAACTCTTCCTCGAGCTACTCGTAATGGACAATCAATCGTCTCTTAGAAAATTATCCGCCCGCGCTAAGTACTAATCGTATTGGTTGTAAATCGGCTATGCTATGTCATAGTCAAGGTCGCAACAATCATTTATCTAGCGAAGGAATCGCGTGCTTAATGATCGGTTAAACAATGAATCTGGTGGGTGTTTACATTGTAATTACCTTTGATTAGGGTTGCCAATCAAATAGACTTGTCATAGATAGTAATAAATGTGCGAGCATGGAAGTATGAGATGAAAAGGGAAATACCTGTGCAATTGTAGGCAAAAATGTAGAGTTTCTTTTTATAATAATATTCTGAGGTTCCTGCAGTAAAAGTTAAAATCTGGTAATAATATATTTATTGAAACTAATTAGAGCAAAATCTCAAAAAAGACATGTTAAAATTTCAAAACTTTCTGAATGAAAATCGATTTATTCTAGTACTGAATCGTTTCGCAATTTTTCTGCAATATATTCAATGGGAACATTGCCATAACAGGAATTGAATGAAATTATGTCATTTTTTAATTAGTTTCAGGTGTGGATTGCTACTTTTTGCTACGTACTACTTTTTTATTGTTGATATATGTAATACTGACTCTGTTAATTTTCCTAAAATGTTTTGCGTGTTTTGATGTTTAATATAGAAATTTTATTTTATTGTAGCCGCAGAGATAGCAACAAGAGACACAAGACAACTTTTTTTAAATCCACTACCACATGCAGCATATCAGCAACCAATATTTAGTCAGTATTACCCACAACAGGTAAAGAAAAAGATAATTTATCACTAATTAATTTAGTTGAATAAATTTCCTAATTACATTTACACCCATTTTTCACTATGTAATTAGCTCTAAAACCCACATAACAATACGAATAATTATATTAACAACTAGCGATAGCGCTCCCAGGGGATGGAGGGGGAGGGGGAAGCGGTTTCCCGCAGGGCCCATTACGCATCTGTACGTACCAATTAATAATCGACAAGTTTCCTACAAGGAGCACATTATCTTGGTAAAACTAAATCGAACTGTAGATCGATTTTACATAAAGAAATCGACTTTCTTATTTGCAAAAATTATTAAAATCAATTTTTAAAAAGTACCAAACAAAAGACATGGAATTGGATTCTTAAAACTGGTCTTAATCCAAACCCGTTAAAAACTAGCAAATACTTTAATCTGTAGTGTCGGCTTATAGCTAATGAACTTATCAACAAAACAATCGAATCCAATAAATAATCACTTAGATATTAATCAACAAACCTTAAATGTTAAATCAATTAATATTTTTAACAATTTATTTGTTATAAAATGGCCAACTCTGATTTAGTGATTAAAATATGGATATTTCAATATAACAATATTTCAGGTATTCTACCCCACTTTGCATCCAAATCCAGCGTTACCATCTCCTCCTTTGGCGCATCCACCACAATCACCTGAACACACAGCAGGTGAAAATCCAAAGGATCCATATGAAAACTTTGTGCATCCGATTTATCAACCATCTGTACTAAGTTGGCCACCAACGCATCCACCATTACCAACACATCCTCCGGACCATACTATTCCACCGTTACCAACACATCCACCCTCCCCAGGGTTTCCTATCGTCGGGGTTGATACACAACCAGCTACAACAGTACCTTCTATGATAAGCATTTCAACCACAAGAACAACCAGATTACCGAAACCTACTAAACCAACTACTACAACTCCATCATCTGGTGAACTAAATGGAAACGCAGATGTATATTGTGGCGCTAAAAATGGATTGCAGGTATAATTAATTTCAGTGTAATCTATAAACGATTTTGATATAAAAAAGTACAAGAGTCTATCATCGTCCAAAATTCATTGATATGTTGCAAAGATCCCTACTTTCGGTAAGTAAGAAAAAACTGCTCGTTAAGTACGTATATAAAATTGTTATTGTTTCACAATTTCAGTTTTGGATATTGTTTCAAAATTTCCAACTGATTTTACATGTTTACAGATTTATTAAAGATTTAAATAAAATATGAGCTATCGCCGGTGGTCATGAGCCCCAACGACCCATTTTGGGAAATATAAAAATATAACGCAAAGTTGAAACGCAGGCCCTTTCTCTGTTCATAGTTAAGAATTTGTTGCAACTGTTTCTAGAAAAATTGAATAATTTATTAGAATTTTGGAAAACATTTTGTATTGAAATAAATTACATGGTTAGATTATCATATAATTCTTTTCCCTTTGGATGTTTTAAGGATATTTTACAGGATCAGGAACGTATAGTAGGTGGTCATAACGCGGATGTAGGAGAATGGCCTTGGATAGCTGTATTACTTAATGGAGGTCGACAATTTTGTGGTGGCTCTCTTATAGATAATATTCATATTATATCGGCAGCGCACTGTGTGGCACAGTGAGTAAATATTTTACAGTACTCATTTACAAAAATACGAAGTAATTAAGAACAAAATAGGGAACATATATAATTAAAATTTACAGATTATTCAAAACGGCATACAAAAATTGCGGAATAATTTATGAAAAACCATTTGCGCAAAATAATTTTCGGAATATAAATGGTATATTTGCCAGAAACTACTAGTACACTCTTCCCATTAGTAAAGCTTTAAGAAATTCTTAATATCTTGTCACTCGTAGTTCTCTTTAAATGCTTATACATACAGGCCAAATAATACAAGATTGCCTTCTCAAGGAGATTCCAATCTTGTAGATCCTAAAAATTCTGATGTAATTCAGATCAAAATCTTGACATGAAATTTCTATTTTTCAAAATCTTGAACGATCTTCACTAAATAAACTACTCGCTTAATTTTTGAGCCGTAACGAATTTAACAATAACAAATGTCAAATTTTACAAACAAAAATAGTAATGTGATTTTTTATGTCTATATTTAGTAAAGTTTTGTAGAATCTTAAAAGGCACGTTATTGAACTTTTTCTATTACGTTCTTCCATTAATGCCTATTGCAGACAATGCATAGTAACAAGTCCAAGGACTAAAGCGAGTAAAAGTAAACTTGCACTTGCACTTTCACTATATAAAAAATGTTCACACCCTAAAATTTAAAGCACAGTTATAGTATTATCGCAAGTTACTACTGTGTATCGTCTGCAACAGGCGTAATACCTAATGTACCAGCGCATTTCGTTCAAAATCTAGAATTTCGTGTAAGACAAAAATCGCAGAATTTTAAAAACAAAAATATCCCCTAATTGTTGCTGAAGAAAATTCTAGTTCATAAAGAAAATCAAATGGGTACAATAAATGTATTAATACTGTTTTAGTATGAGTTCCTGGGATGTAGCAAGAGTAATGGTCCGACTAGGAGATCATAACATTAAAACAAATACGGAAACTAAGCATATTGAGAAAAAAGTGAGAAGAGTAGTTAGACATAGAGGATTTGATTCACGAACATTGGTAAAGTAATTATTATACTAATTAGTTTTAATTTTAATGTCGCGTTAATTAGTTTAATCAACTTAATTAAAAAACTTAAATCTGAAATTTGAAACATGGCTAGCAAGTTCACTTGTAATTCTCCAAACTAAATATTAGTTTTTCTAAATAGTACTATAAAATACGAAATAAACTTTGATTATATGTTTTGCTTTATTTCAGTACAATGACATTTCCATTCTAACTCTAGACAGTCCAGTCCAATTCACAAATCATGTTCGACCGATCTGCTTGCCAACAGGCAGTTCTACTTATGAGGGGACAACGGCTACAGTGATCGGATGGGGTAGTCTTCGGGAAAGTATGCTATTGATCCTTTATTTATTTGACATTCTACTTCTATTTTCGAAATTTTCAGAATTATATTTTTGATAGTTTAAATTAAGTGAATCAGTTGGACAACTTGTCAAGTTGTTTTAATATTTCAGATACAAGCATTTCTTCTAAAGGTCAGTTCTGACCATCACGTCATTGTTAATTAATTCGCACTGATGGTCATACTCAAAACCGGTCATTAATAGAAGTTCCCGATATATTAATAATACCAATTATTATAATGTGATAAATTAGAAGACCTATTATTTTCTGAAAATAATTTTCTATGCATTATTTAAATGTTCTAGTGGGCCCGCAACCTTCAGTTTTACAAGAAGTGAATATACCGATATGGAGTAATACAGAATGTAGACAAAAATACGGCCCTGCGGCGCCAGGCGGCATTGTAGAACATATGTTATGTGCGGGTCAGGCTAATAGAGATTCTTGTAGTGTGAGTTTAATTAAATATCCATTAGATATTTCTTTTATTACTTAAAAATCTACTTTTAATTATCAATGATTTGACAATCTAATAGTTAAGGTCATAATAAATATATAATCATTATAATATAAGAATAGTATAATTATTTATATTAGCTGGATATATTACCACTAATTTATTACGGAAATATTATTAAAGTATAGCAAAATATCTTTCATTATTATCTATCATATATCAACATACCATGATTATTTTTTACATACTCCTATAGACCATAGATACTATAGGTATAGACGATAAGAAAACGATGCACTGTATTCAGAGTATGTACAACAAACACTATATAAATTTAAATAAATAAATTAAATATGAAAATTAGTATATACAAAAATTTTCAATAAATTAACACATCAAAATATACATCATTTAATATTTGAAGAAATAAAGAATGATTTTTTCATTATTACAGGGTGATAGCGGTGGCCCTTTAATGGTTAATAGTGGGAAATGGACATTAGTTGGTATTGTTTCATGGGGTATTGGTTGCGGTAAAGGACATTACCCAGGAGTTTACACCAGAGTTGAAAAGTTTCTACCCTGGATTACTAAGAATCTAAAATGACATCTTTGTCACATGTAATATTATTTTTTAATTGTAACGAATAAATCAAATATATTGTCATTAATTATTTGTTGCATTTTTATTGTTGTAATAAATATTCCTACCTTTAAATATCAATATTTACGTAATAAACCATATAATAAGTTTATACTTTATAAAAGAAAACACAATAAATAACCTGATAACTATTTAAAATGAGTGACGTCTTCTTTGAATAGAAATTACCATTCGACGTTTTTTTACTGTACGCTGAGGTTTACAAAAAAATGTAACGATTCTAAATTAAGTTCTATGAAATTTATAAATTATTTCAGCCAACACATTTTACACGCGTATAATTTTACACGACTTATAAAATGTTAGTTACCAATTGTATTACTTATTTATGAGTTTGTTTATATTATGAGAATTTCTAATATTCGGGTCTAATTTAGTCTACTCAGCTAAACCTTTAACAAATGTAGAATTTTCTAAGTTTTGATTCTATTTAAGGATTACAAAATAATTGTTATATCCTCTTGTATGACAGTATGAATTTCATTTCTTCTCAAAAACTATATCATTTTTAATTATGAAGAATATATGAAAAACGTTACTATATATTATTTGTTGTTTTGTCTACCTCAAAAATATGTCTATATTTCAAAATTAATTCATAAATAGTCATAAATAACTACAAAATAAGTAACGAACACTTTAAAAAGACATTGATAAACTTAGAGGAAAAATAAATTTAGTAGGTAGTGGCGTCATCTATGAATCGATATTAGCTTTGTAGATTGAACTGTCACTTCTGTCAATTATCTATTAGAAGTTGCCTAACTAAGCTGTTTATATCTTTTATATAAATAGCATAGTTTTTGCTTTTCATATAAAAGTAAATAATCAAATGGATGGATTTGATGCAATTTATTACGATGAAGAAGTTCCCGAAGAAGTCGAGCATGCAGATATTAGCAATAATACCTTCGTTCCTGATCCAGTAATCATTAGAGGAGCTGGAAATATAACTGTGTACGTATATTCGTATTAGAATTATTAAACATTTATAATACAATACTTGTATTCGGTTCTAGATTTGGACTGAGTAATCGTTTTAGTACTGAATTTCCCAATGGTCTTGTATATCGTGTCGCCCCAGAAGAATTCAAAGAAACATTACTAAGGATTAATAGTGTTCTAAAGAAAACATTACCTGTGAATGTAAAATGGTTATTCTGTGGTTGCCTTTGTTGCTGTTGTACTTTAGGATGTTCTCTGTGGCCAGTAATTTGTTTAAGTAAACGAGTAAGTTTGCATTTTACTTATATCTACATGCAAAGAGCTAATTGTGTTGAAACTTTTAGACGCAACATTCATTAAATAAATTATTAGCATGGGAAAATAATTATTTATATAATAAGTTAGGATTGAATTGGAGATTATCTAAACAACATTGTGACTCTTCATCAATGATGGAATATGTTATTGTTATAGAATTTTTACCAAAAATACCAATCTATAGACCTGATTAGCAATAATTTGCAAGGAATTAGCTATACTTCTACTAGAATCTATATTTATGTGCTATGCACATAGTTACAGAAAAATATCAATTTGTTTTTCACTTTGCGATGCATTGGAAATATACCAATTATTTTGAAGATAATATTTGTATTCCAATTGAGTTATGCTTGCATGTTTGTTATTCCCCTTAGATTACTGGTTTTCAGTAATGTGTTAATTACAAATAAAATATTTTAAGTGTTTTAAAAGTAAATTGTTAGGTATATTGTGTCCTATTAGTATAACAAATTTTGTAATAAATTTTCTCACTAATGAATTGATTCTAGTATTATATTTACAAATACTGTACATATTATGATTATTATTTAATATATTTTTATAAATGATGAAAACAATAGTATTATTAGAACTGTACTATTATTCTATATAAATTCGATATTTTCAAGTAAAGTGGCCTAACTCCATTACAAAAATACAAATAAAGCTATTTTAATTTTTACATTTCTACAGCATTTATCACACCGCGTAAATAGTTGCTGCAGACTCAAATTTCTAATAAGTTGACGAGCGACATTTGCACTCATATACGAAGTTTTACAAAGGGTCTGCGTAATGGATTAGCTTAGGGCCTCACTCATTCTAATTCCAGGTCTAAGTTGCTGCATCAAATAATGAATGAAGTTCTTATAACTTCAATCATACATTATGAAGTGTCTGAAGTTTAACCCGTATTTCAAAATTAAATATAATCGCCAAGTTCAACATATGTTAAAATGTCAGTGATTGAATCCGAACAGATCAATTACTGGCAATTTAAAGATCATTGGGGACTAATTTTTAATTTTTACCAAATGTACACGAAGCAGTAAAATTTCGCACAAAACTTATTTTGTATTCTACAAAAGACAATGGAGAAACGTTTTATTGAGAATGGTTTTTCTTCAAAAGATTATGTTTTTGCTATATTTGTAAACTCTTTGCAATCTGTTGCTACATTGTTGAAATTTGAAGATTTGATGCTTTTTTTATTAAACTCTTGAAAATTCGCAGAACATAGAAGTGCCATGTTATTTACTTAACAGAAAAACGAAGTCGCACGTTAACTTCAAAATAAGTGGAGCACATTAAACCAGAACAGCTAACTGACAGTATCTCATAGAGAGAATTATCTCTGTTGCAGAACGAGGTTCACCCTTTAGAGGGTGGCAAGTAATAATTTGGAGCTCTAAATATATGGAAGTACGCATAATTATAGAATAGAACACATAAGAAATTTTATCCATTTGTGCTGATTCATCAATCGGTATGGAAATTCTCGGCCAGAATATGGTTATTAATTGTCCAAAACTATAAATATGTGAAACTCATTCAAGTTATGGAAAATAAAATTGGATACGCAATTGCGGCTAAAATGGGTCATATATACTATAAGTACGTAGTAATTAAAAATAAAAATTTATTTTATATGTATATACGATATACTTAGAATAATGTTGGGTTAGGGCTGAAGCCTCAAACCCCCTCTTGAGTGCGCATCGGAGCCAAGGAGTGTCCAAAATTTGTTGACTCCAGATGAATGAACGTGCAAAATTCAGATCTATTTTTTAGAACTTTTGCAACATTCACTTTCAAATCACTTCTAAATATTTTACACGAAATTACGGAACATTCTGATTAGCCCACATCCTAACCAGTGGGGTACACCTCCCTTGGGAGGCACAGTGAGATCTTGGGGGGATTGTGTGCATTTTCGATAGAAAAATGCATTTAACGACGTAAATCCTACTTACTAATTCCTTTCATTACTTCATGCATTCATTCAGTCACTAATTCTCCCATTCGATCGTTGTTTCCGACATGTCCAGATAGGTCTCGGCTTGCACCCGCAGTTTACACCCGCGACGTACCTACGATCGTAGGTTAGGTTAAGGGGCGCATGAAAATATATATTATAACTAGCGGAGGCTCTACGCAAAAAAGGTTGGGAAACTTTGCCCTAAGTGTCATCGATTTTGCAACGATACACAAAAATTAACTAAGAAATGATGAATATTAATACTTATTATTTTTTAGAATATTATGTTATAGTTATGTGATTATTTTTTTAATTAATGACACTACATTGTAAACAATACAAAACTAGAACGCACTACTTGCTTGTTATAATAATATACTTTGCGCTTTGATTATATGTTTCTAAAAAGCTTCTAAAACTTCGTATCTTGGTATCAACAGTTATTGAAATTTGTCACCAGCGGGGACGTTATTGCCTAGACCAGAATGGTCCTGGTCTAAGGTTCACTTATACAAGGAGCCCGATTCTACTCCCACACCTATCCTTCCCGCTCATCCATAACCCAATCTTGGTGGAATTCCACACTTGGTGGAATAGCGATATCACAATTATCGTGCCTGCCTCCTAAATACCTATGACTTAGGACCCGTAAAATTTATGTAAGACGACACTGGTAACCAGAACTCGTTTGCCTCACAGTGATAGCTCTGCGCTTCTGTACTTATCGTATGGTTCCTTAATCAACTACGGAGTGAACTTTGTGATTGAACTTTAAATAAAAATGGAACATTCTCTCTTAAATTAAAGAGTTGTAAATTAGGTTTGATTTTGAGCTGTGCTGGAATTTTAACCCTGCAGAGAGGGGAGGTCTAAAACAAAAAGAGCACGTACTTATCTTAAGATAATACTAAACATCTATGATAGTATTTAAAAGTCAACTTACCGATATTCTTTTTTTGTGCATGTTGGATGGAAATGTTTCTTCTTTTACTTTTTGTTGAAATATAGAATATTGTTATTGCTAGACACTGGTACATAAAATTGCAAAATGTCCAAGCCGACTCCGATCACAATTCAGAAGATGCACCTTTACAGTACCTATAAAAGAGCACTAATAACTGTTACCAAACTCCAGGAATATCACAAAATATACATACATAAATAAGGAATAGTTATCAAAATATCTTTGTACAATGTAGACATTATATAAAACTAATTCTAAAGTTGTTCTTAATTAAGCAAGCAATCATCGAAAATTGCGAATCATATATGAGAGACCACAAAGGTAGAAAAACC
>WYDF02088500.1:0-10952 GCA_009867245.2 Adranes taylori | reverse complement strand
TTCTGCTGTCACAAGAGACACAATGTCCTCTGTACACAGAACACATAAACCATAGCTCGTGAAATATAACAAATCACATGCACTTATGGATTTAAGGTCGTTTTGTGTATTTGCAAACATTTATCTAGATACATTTTAGGTAGTACAACTCAGTGGCAACGTTAGGGAGAGTTCCAACCCTGATAATAATCGAAAGTTATATCATAGTTTCAAATTAAATAGAACTATTTAGGTCCATTATGTGTTGAATCAGTTTGAGGCTCTCCAAAAAATATAATTATTCTGGAAAATATTTGATCCTATAATGTTTCTCGTATGTGATGCTGCTAAGCCACCAAAATAAAATTATATATTTAAAAAAAATAAAATTATATAATTATATATTACGTAACCTTGGAGATTTTCTAATTATTATTACAGTACATCTAAGAAACTGTTGAAGCTGAACCCTTCATGTTGATATCTTGAAAAAAGTACCCAAAGAGCTATCAAAATTTGACAAAATAAAAAGGATGTTACAAAAAACTTGAAAATTTATTGTTGAAATTCGGCATCTGTATATTCAATTGCTCATACTGTCAAAATCGAGGCCTCTTCATTTTATATAAGCTTTGCAAGCTTTATTTCCCCAACTTTTATAAAAAACGAGCTTATGCACATTTTTTAAGGTAAAATTACTCCAACATAATAGAATAGCAACGAGGGACAATATTACAATTTAAATGCAACAAATGTCTTAAAAAAGCGGCCAGTTCAAGGCGTAGGTAAGAGGGAAGAATAAACATGAAGAAAACTACAAAGCACTATTGAGGCACTAGTGGGGGTATGAAAGCGGAGGGAGCGGTGAAAATATTTGAAGAAAACCCTTAAGATAGCCAACGTTAGATAGGACTACAACCTCGGTGACGGCGATAGTAAGGGTTTTGAGCAAGTGGCAAGTAGTAAGCCTTAGGGTGAAGAATTTCTCGTCAAAAAGCTGGAATGCATGGGCCATATCCAGAAGCGAATGGAAATTATTGAAAACCACTTGGAAAGAAAGTTCTCAGCGACGGTAAACCAATCAAAAGAAGAGGAAGGTTACAGATGAATCAATTTAACAAAAAAAAACACAAATATACAAGGAAAACTTCTGAAAAAGATTTAGATTCTACGAGGAAAGCTATTTGGTCTCAATATTTCCACTTATCTTCAAATGATAGTTTGTCTTTACATCATCTCTGCCAAAACGACAATGAAACGTGGTGCAAATTTAATAAGAGTCTAAGAGAAAGTACATTATATAAGAATTCCGAACATTTTCATTTGCTCACTTCCGTTATGACAAAAATAAAACCTATCTTTCGGGATCTATCATAACCCGACCTCCTAAACAAGTGCGTTAATGGGAAAACCCAGAATTTGAAACAAACCTTTGTTTCCTTAGAAACATTGAAGTTTGCAGCATACGAAGCGTTATCGCTATTCAAATTGGGCCACATAGCAAAATGGAAAACTCTTGAAAACTTAGGAATTCAACCTGGCTATAACTGTGTCACTGGTCTGAATAATATAAACAAACAAAGAATTTTTCAGCCAGAATTTAAATCAAAAATTGAGTCTAAAGAGCAAAGACAAATACGGAGCAAAGCCACGAGGAAATTGGAAGAAGAGTTCGACGACGCAGACGACTGCCTTTACCAGCCGGGCGGTTTTTAAAGTAGCTACCTTCATTATATGTAATTTTAATAGTATGTAGTTTTAATAATATGTAGTTATAATAATATGTAGTTCCTAATAATATGTAGTTTAAAAAAATTGTTTTTTTTATTATTACGTTACTCTAAATGGAAATTCTTGTTATGAATTATTAACCTCTAACGTGCGGTTTTTTCTCCGCGGTGGGGGTTCATGTACCTTTCTATAAGTGAAGAACATAGTTGCGTGTACGCTGACTTTGTCAACGGACGTTTTGTTTTTAATAGAGCACAGTCATCGGGCTCCGAGGCCTCAGCTTAGCGATTACGTGACAAAATCAGTTTTTGGAAATTTACGAGAACCAGTCTGACAATGAAGAATTTTTTTTAAAATATATACAGAATCCATCCTGACGACCTCTGTTTTTCGGATTGGGCACAAAATCTTTTAGATCAAGATAATAGATAGAAATGCTGAATTTATAGAGAATGAAGACGATTTTCGAGATGAAGATGTCGTGGAAGAGATTCATGAAGAAAGTTCCGATGCGGATTGCTCCAATAATGAAACCGAAAATGAACCAGAAGAAAGAGAAAAGTTTTACTATGGAAAAAACTAGTTAAGATTTTTAGTATTTGTATGATAGGATGGTTTTTAGTGACATTATTTTATTAGGTGTAAAGATGAACCCGCTGTAAATGTTAGAACTAGACAGCATAATATCGTTCTTACGCTACCTGGATTATATGCCAAAACAAAGCAACTCGGTACAAATCCAAATCCCGAAGATGTTTGGTCAACTCTTTTTTCATGGTCACAGAAATAATTACTTGGACAAAAGCTTCCTTGGGTATTTTTAAATCAGGAAATGAGAGCATCGAATCTCTTTTAGCCATAGGCCGAGCTGTTTTTCGCTGTACAGTATCAAAACGACGTTTTGAATTTCTTCTTGCTTCGCTTTGATGATGTTACAACTAAAAAAACTTACAAGATCAAGGAGACCCAGTACCGCAAATTTCTTTCAAAGATTTTTGATAAATTTATTGATAATTCGCAAAGTGTCTTTTCTCTTGGAACAAATATAACAATCGACGAAATGCTAGTTGCTTTCAGAGGTAGTTGTAAATTTAAATGCGAACAAAACCTGCTAGATATGGGGTAAAAATAACGTGCCTTCACTGACGCCCGTAACATCTATCTCTACAGCGCGTATATTTATTCTGGGATTGGCTCCCATTCAATATCGTTCACTGCGACTGAAAAACAGTTCAAAATTCGCACCCAAACTATCATAAGATTGCCCAAGACACTCCAAATGACAAATCGCAACATCACTGCTGACAATGGGTTCAGCTCTTTACAAGTGGTGCATGAGTTTCACAAAAGAGGCTTAACTGTCAGAAAAAATCAAGTTGTAATTCCACCATAGTCTCAAGCCAATAAAAATCGACAAGTAAAATCTAGCATGTACGGATTCAATAACGACAACTTTAGTTTCGTATGTTCCGAAATTATCAAAGTCTAATTTTAATTTCATCCATGCACCACAAAATACCAATAGATTCAATTTCCGAAAAACCTGAGATAATTGAGTTTTATAACTGGACTAGATGTGGTGTCGACAGCTTGGACAAGAAAGCTGCTAACTACAGTCCCAGTTGTAGAACACGAAGATGGCGTATGACAATTTTTTTCGCACTGCTACATATAAGTACGATTAATGCTTATGTTCTTTTCTCAAGTTACAAAGAGACTGCAACGTTA
The DNA here is from genome assembly GCA_009867245.2 of Adranes taylori. Lineage (NCBI taxonomy): Eukaryota > Metazoa > Arthropoda > Insecta > Coleoptera > Staphylinidae > Adranes > Adranes taylori. Next base: position 7,514 of record WYDF02088500.1, on the reverse strand, counting down.
GATAGAGCACATTTTTTTAAATGTTAGCCAGAAGTTTAGTGCTGGCACATTTGGAAACAAGAATGGTAAATTCCAAATTACCTAGGAGAACTGCTAATGACTATTGGAAGAATATGTAGTAAAAACGACAATAATGTAGTTGAAAATAATCCCCAAGAGGACTCCCTTGAAAAAAGAGCAACTTGCTCTCTCTCTCTGTCCACCAAAACTTAAACGGAAGACCCTGTCTGCCGGCTGCTCCTGCAAAAAGCCCATTTATCATCAGTGTAAAAAAAAAATATGTTATGAATGCTCTAAATTAAGAAATGAGTGAATTTTAAAGAATTTTTTGAATGAATTTTCATTTTTGTTTGCTTAAATTTATAATTTAAATATATATAATAGGAGTCTGTTAGACCTCACGTTAGCGGCTATTTTCCGATTCAGCACGTTATTGGTTAAAGGTTAATTTTTCAACTACATTTAATTGCTGGACACTGCTTAAATGTAGTCCAATAGAAATAATTCAAATTGCAAGTTTTTTAGCCAATAGTTTTTTACTAGTTTTAATAATAATGTATTACCAATTGTATTTATTATTAAGGCATACTCGCCGTTAAACCACGGGGGTCTATCTTAATAACAGAGTTTTAAAATGAACTACACAGGCTTGTTAACTGGCTTGTTATATGGCCCGTTAACGTATGAAGGATTGAACTTTCCGATCAGACCAGCATATTCAATATTTAAATCCCATGAATATTATAACGGCATGTTCTTATATATTAAACTAGTTTGTTGTTCAATCAGATAAATTTTTTTTATTTAAAATTGCTTTTCCTCCTTTAGTCTTCTGACTCTGAAAGGTGTGCATTAAGTTCTAACCTCTAGGGAGGAAAGAGATTGTTGTTTACCATATCCTAATAGCTATGGTTGGTTGATGTATTAGATCATATTTTGGATTTGATATTAATTTACTCATTTTGGTCATTTTTGTAATCTTTGTGCTATTTCATTATTTACGCTATTTTATTATCATATTTTCTCTTCTTTCCTGAGCCATTTTATTTAGGTCTACCGCATTGAGATCTTTGCTTAGATTTTCATTTGTCACAAACCAGGGAGCGCCTACAATTTTTCTCAACAGTTTGTTATGCACTGTGAGAATCCTGTTTTTGGCGGACAGTTACCCCAAACTTCCATTCCATAAGTAAGTTGTGGCAAGAGTAGCATGTCTAAAATGTAAAACGCGTTTTTAATGTCCAATATAATTCATTTGCTGTTTTTAGCGCTATGTGTGATCTTCTATTTACATGTGTTTCAAATTTCAGTTTCGCGTCAAATGTCACGCCTAAATATGTGGCTGTTTTCTTGATTTTGAATTAGTATTTGCCGAACTTGATTGTGTTGTCTTCCGGTCGTTTGTAATGAAATTGGATTACTTCGATTTTCTCATGGTTGATGTCGTTCTTCCATTCTTCGCAAAAATCATTAATTTGCTCTAAGCATCTTCCCAGTTGCAATCAAGCGTTGCTGTGCTTTTTCCTGCTCATGATTATAGCCGTGTCGTCTGCAAATTGTACTACGTGAGCACCGGAAATATTGTTGTATTCTGGAATGTTCGCTACAAATAAGTTGTATAATATTGCATAGTAGGGGGAGCCTTGTGGAAGGCCCTCTTGAATTTCGTGTGAATTTCTATAATTTTTATTATATCTATTGGAAAATCGTGTGTAACTAGTTTGTGGAGTAACCCTTTACGCCAAATCCCTCATATGCCTTCTCTATATCTATCAACGCTGCATATACATGTAGTTTTTGGGATACCCCTTTTCCTTCTTTGACTATAGCTCCAAAAGTTGTAGCTTGTTGTACCACTGAGAGCCTCTTTCTGAAGCCTAGCTGTGTTGGGGGAATTAATTGCTTTTCTTCAGCCATATTCTGCACCAATTCTTTTAGTAGGATTTCGACAATTTTGGAAAAGCCTCGAGTTTAATCTGATGAAACAGCTATGTCGGTGCTGTATTGGAATTTTGAATCTTATTAATGCTGGATCGCACTTGAAGAGCGCATTTTATTCCGAGACAGAAATGCATTGACACTGTCAAGGATAAACTCATATTTGCAATTACTATAGATCATAATTCTAGTGTTTTAGATCTTTTGAATGTGGTCTCGAGCTATATTTATAATTTATATGCACTGTTTTCTTGTCCACTATTTTTGTTCTCTAAGTCTTACTACCGATTATATCTTTCCCTTCCACTTGTCTTTATTATGTAAGAATTTTTTTAGTAGAGTTAGAGTAACATATTTGTGTTTAATTATATTTAATGCATTGACACTGTCAAATATAGTATTTTATTCATGAAGTAATTTTTTTTCTTGCTTACTTTACCCAACATGTCTTAATCTGGACAAATCTGAAAATTCTGTTTAAACCATTGCCATAAAAAATAACAATAATATAAACCACAATTTCACTGCAAGGCATACTTACCTAATCTAAAATATTACATGTTATGTCTTTCGCAGTTCAATGTTCCAATAAACGGATTTATTTATTCGTACCTATAATTTTTCAGCTCTCTATGTGTGTTGTGTGCGTGTGTTTTTTTTTTTTCGTTCTGGTGCAATTTTAGTCAGCTCATTTTATACGAATTTATGGTGCGTGGTTTATCCGTTACTAATTTTGCGAAAGAACCCAACTAGAGCTCTAGAGTCGTAAATTTTCTTGATACAAATTTACTACCATCCCAAATCCAAATCGCTTTCAGTCACTTCGCGCGTGAATGTTTTTATTGGCGAAACGTGTTGAAGCAACAACGACAGATTTTAATGTGTTTCGTTTTGAAATTTTAGGTCTAGTTCGCATTTCTGATTTTAATGCATTTGCTCTACTTTTTCAAATTGAATCCAATTTATTATCCATGCTTCACAAAATATAGGCCCAATTTTTTATTTTTTACACTCCTTGTATAATTCATTTCTATTCCTATGAAACAAATGACAATTTTAAAAATTGTAAATTTGGTATCTAGCTTCTTTTTATTTAAGAAAAAAATATTCTAATTTTACTTGCTTTATAATTAGTAAGTTCTTTGTAACTTTTTAACACACCCCCTATCCCAGGGAGGCCCAATTTTATTGAATATAATTTGCTGCGGTTACTTGGAAACACGATGTTAATTGGATCCACTCCGGTCCTGAATGAGGCGTTCGCCCTACTTAGAATGGGCGCCACAGATATACACGTAAATCTCGGATTAAAGAGGAAGAAGTTGCACAATAACAAAAATCCCAAATCATAATAACAACAACTACTTTTTATTTTAGAATAATAATTTAATGTAAGTGGATAGTAAAGACGTATGAATCAGTATCGCACTTTTGAAAAATACTTCTTCATGTATAACAATTTAAATACAGAAAATTATCAGGCCAATCCTATACAGATTTTATAAACACCGTAAGTAACAGATGTGCACAAAATTGTAGTTAAATGAAATATGATGAGGTGGTAAGTAGCAAGTGCACATAATAGCTACTTCTTATACATTTTATAATAAACGAAGATTAATAAATTAAGAATAATTATCATCCTACGAATATGATAGATAACTGCAAGAAAAGGATTTTGATAATGCGTCATTTGTATTTTTGCACTGGCACTCCGCCTACTATTTACAATTATCTCATTAAATGCAATAATTACAGATCACTCAAATGGCTTGGCGCGTGACCACCTTCGATTACACTATGAACAATTTGAAGGAATAAGATTCGTTGAGATGGATTCTAATATGACTCCTTCAGTAAATTCTGGAATCGATTGAAACAGCTAAAGAATTATGAGGAACCACGGATGGAAGCGTAGTTCGTATTTATCGTACAGTGATCCGGCAGAGGGGGTTGCAGCTGATGGCTTAGCTTCGGTACCAACAATAACAACGTTCAGAAATTCTAAAGCACTATTTTGTACTGGTATTAGGCGTAAACAAATAAAAGAGTAGTTTAAGTTGAAGTCCGTATAACGAACAATGTTTAACGGAACAATTACTAGTAAATAGTAAAAGTCAGGAGTAAATTATCTGTTAATAAATACACATAAGTATATCAATTCTCAAAAAATTATAGTTCATCATGAAACATAATCAGTTAAGGTAGTGATGGAGGGAGAAGTAAATGAAATAAGCTGCACCTTCAATTTGTCGATCTAAAGGCGGCGTTTGTTACGATTTTGAGAGTGAAGCTATGGGAAAGAATGGCAAAAGTAGAGATTTCTGAATCAATGATAAGAATCATAAAGAGATTAAATGAAGGTACGAAAGGGCGAGAGTGAGTGAAAGGACTTCAGAATGCTTTGAGACTGAAAGGGAATAAGGCAGAGTTGCTCATTAAGTGCATGGTCTGTTCAATATAAACATATCAGATTTGGAAGGGGTGTTTGAAAAGGGACAAGCAGGTCCCTTTTAAGGTAGGTAATGAGAATATGTGGTCTCTTACATATGCCGATGAGATACTGTGTAAGCCGAGTGAGAGGAAAGAAATGAGTGAGATGATTGAGAGAGTGAAAATGTGTATGAATTGTAGGTGTTTGGAATTGAATGTAGTAAAAACGTAGTGATGATTTTTAAGAAGGGAGGGAGAGATTGTAGAAAGAATGTGTTTGATATAGAAGGGCAAATGATTGAAACGGTAAAGAAATTCAAATACTTAGGTTTTGTATTGTCTCAAAACGGGTCGTGTAGGGAGCATGTAGATATGGTATCAAAAAAAGCTAGGCGAGTGATGGAGAGAATGAGTATAGTACAGGAGAGGAGCTTCGGGCAGTCGATCAGCATGAGATTGAAGATAATGGAAGCATGTCTGACCAATATAATGATGTATGGATCAGAAGTATGGACGGTTGAGGAAAGAGAGAGAATGGAGAGAGTGCAGTTGGGATGTGTGAAAGGGATATTAGGGTTGGATAGGAATACAAGGAGTGGGATTGTCATGCAGGAAGTGGGAATGAAGAAATGTTGGTTACAAGGTGTGAAAAGAATGGTGAGGTTTGAAGAGAAAGTTTGGAAAGAGGGAAGGGAAAGGTTAGTAAGAGAAGCATACGTTGAGGAAATGATGAAACTGGGAGGAAATGGAAAAAAAACAATGAATAGATTAAGTTTAGAGAAAATTTAAATAAAAGGATTGGATGGTCAGCACATAGATGAATGGAGCAGATGATGGGATATGACGACGCAGTGAATGAAATAATGAAAAGAATGGAGGATGTGGAGAAGCAACAAAGAGAACAAGGATAAAGAAGAGTAAATATAATAGCAGATATAAGTGGATTGTGGATGAAGAGAGTATCGCAAGGAATCTATTATCCTAGTATAAGTTTGGGTGAAAAAAGAATGATTGCTGGATTTAGATGTGGGAATGAAGAAGGTTGTAGAAGGAGTGTGAGGGAATTGAGTGGAGTGAAAGAAAATAGGGATTAGGGGAAACCTGGAGAGTAAGTTTGTGAATGGATGGTACGGGTTTAGAAATTATGATTAGGATTAAAATAGAAATATATGAAAGAAAGTGAAAGGGAAAAGGTAAAGTTATAGTTGGGAAAGGGTAATAATGATGTTGAGTTGGAGACAGAAGGAGAATAATTAAAGGGGGGATATAAGGATACGGAAGAAATAAATCTTGGTGATAGGATTTATTGAAAGGGGAAGGTGATGGTAAAAAGTAGTGGGGAAAATTAAGGGAAGAAATATGATGGGGTGATGAAAGATAGGATTGGCCTTCTCTTCAACCAAGGAAGATACATTGTGTGTTGATAATGGTTTCAGTAATAAGTATGTGTTTATAACTGGGAAAGTTATGTTGTAGTCAATGTGTTAAAGGTAAGGTTGATATATGCCAATAAAGGTTTATTTAATTAATTTATTTATTTACTTAACCGATTACGATAATTCAAATAATATGACGAACAAAATACTTGGTTACACCTTTGGTACCAGCTCCAGCGGCTAGTCCATATTTGTGCTACAGATGTTCACCTTCATGATGTCCATCACACCTTCAAAGGAGACGTGACGCCGACAACAATTTGTGTGTCCCAAAGCCATTTATTACGCCCCAGTCATCTTCCAAACCCACTAGACAGCAGCGACGTAATTTTCACTGACCAACGACTAGGAGTTTAAGCCCTGGGAGCTTGTCTAAAAAACCACCAAAACATGTTCTATTCCATTTTACCTAACAGAAATAAAAAATATACATAGTCTCGTGGGAAGAGATGAGAGGTCAGGCTATCAAGTTCCCATTGTATATAAGTATTCACTGATAGAATTATATACAACATTAATTTCTGTGTAAACATTTTTTCGAGCCACAAGTAATAAGTAATATTAATTTCATAATTTACTCTATTAATAATGCCAGCATGGAGGTTTAACCACGAAACATCAAATATTCAATTAAACATGCGACCGCCAGCAAAGCGGATAAGAAATTAATAGAAACATCCAGGACGCTCCATATACCCGATGACGAATGAATCGATTGACAGTAGCAAACAGATGGCCAAAACAATTCCTGAGATATAAGTTGCCTATCTCAATAGATACAGAAAACAAATACATATTAAAACTTATTTGTGTCTTCGAATAAGTGTACGTTAGCTCAATTGGAAGAGCAATCAACCGGAAATCTAGAGATCTGGGTTTGAGTCCCGGACGGAGTAAACCCATTTTTCTAGACATAAGTAATAAGAAATATTAATTTGATAATTTACTCTATTAAATAATGGCGTGGAGGTTTAATCACGAAACATCAAATATTCAAAAAATCTATAATTCAATATTTTACAAACATTTGGGGGTGCTATGTACTTAAAACCCTCCCCTTGTGTTCACCACTGATTGAACTTACCTAGTGTCACTTATTTCATCTAAGCATTTGTTTTAGAGTTGTTTTGAGTTTTATTTGTGATACCTAATACCGTTGATAGCTAAATGTTAATCTTCAATTTTCCTTGTTTCAATTCAAATACGGCTTGAATGATGGAAAGTTTAGTTAGCATGGCGCGCATATTACGCTAATATTTGTTAGTGTTTATTACATCAAGCATGACCGTAAAAAAATATCGGTTTAGTTCCGATTTCTGGTTTTCGGTTCTGCTCGTATTTGAATATTAGTCGCATTGTAAATAGTTTTTATCAGCGAAAATTTTTCTCGTAACCCGAATTAAAAAACCGAAAACAAATCGGTTCGGTTTCGGTTTTCGTTCCGGCAAAAATAACGGTTTTTTCCAGTTTCGGGCCCCTGGCATCAGTCAAGCACGTAATATTGCCATACGCGAATAACAATGATGTTTGTAACGCTTTGAATATGAATATTGTAGCATCACGAATTCTTCAATTTATCAAGATGAGTGACTTTTCAAGCATTCTTTTAAAAACTAACATTTAAAAACAATGGAAATATAAAATCAAAAAGTTGAAATAAAAAATATATTAAAAATTAGTTCACAATATGGACTTAAAGCATGTTTT
>WYDF02088489.1:0-10952 GCA_009867245.2 Adranes taylori | reverse complement strand
GAAATCAGCACATTCGAATTAGTATAAAACAGATATTGGCTTTCATGAATTTTTTTTGGTGTTGTACAGTGTAATTATTGAAATGATGTAAAAGTGTTTACATTCTTATTTAGTAGTAATTTTATAAAACCTTTTTAACAACGATGTCTTGATAATTAATGTGAATATCTGTTTCTTCGAAAATTTATCTCACCCAGAGTCGAAACCAGGACTCTAATAAAAGTTAGTTACATGTTGTATAGTATTTCTACAACGCAAGAACACAGGTTAAGATCGTTTTTTATATTAAAATTAATTAACAATAGTTGTAGTTTCTCATTTTTGAACGATAAGTTAATAAAAGAAGCTCAACTTAAGCTTATCAGGTCAATAGTCGGAATAAAATATATTGAATATTGAAGTACGCTTCAGTGTTGGGGTCCACATTTTAATGTATTGAAAGACTTGCGTTCCAAAATAATTATTTGCATTAGACGTGGGCTTCCAAACCCAGTAAGTTCAAGTTGACATGTTTCGTGGAAACAATTACCACTTCATCAGAACTATCAATGGCTAATTTAAATATATAATTTGACAGGAAGAAGAGAAACTGTGTCTTCATGTTGATTTAAAAAAATTTAAAACTAACATTTTATATAAGTATTTGGAAAACGTTTTTATATTTTTCTTAACTTTAAGTAAAATTTTGTTAACAAAATTGTATAACTAAGCAAAGATAAATTTTATATCTTTGCTATATTTACATTTTGCAGCGTATCACAACCATGTTTGACGGTTAATACTAATTTCTAACCGAAAAAATGTAGATGGCGGAAACTACTTTATCTAAGATAATCCATTTGACCATTTGTGTATTTTAATAATTCAAATTTTCAAACTTTACTAACCAGAAGAGTGAAATTATTATCCTGCTCCATTATTGGATTTTAGTTACAAAATTTGAGTTACATAAATTTATTCAAATTTTTTTCAAATTTATATAAAATTTTGATTTTAAAGAAGGTAATAATTCTATATTTTACAAGAATTATTTGATTATAGACAATTTGTAACCTGTTTTAGGGGCCAACATGACAATGTATTTTCCTAACAGTAATTCAATTCGAAGGAAAATGAATCCAAAGGCCATCAAACAAGTACCATCAGAACGATCCTATTTTATCTTTTTAAATTAATATAAATTTATTTTTAATTTATATTTGAGGAAGTAGAAAAAAATGTTTTAGCAATTAAAATAAATGGATGCCTATTAGTTTTAAGCAACTTGATCATTCATACCCGACCTGCCTATTGATCAAATTATTATTGTTTTAATTAGCGAAAATACAAATCTGTTCTAAATGTTCAGGTATATGGAATATATCTAAAATTTCAAGGGCTTTGTAATCAACTCCAGAATCAAAATCATAATCATTGTTATTTGCTTATTTAGCTTACTGACTAGTGTCATTATTCAATCTGATAGCTCTACTATGTTCCGAAGTTCTTACTTACTTGGAAATTTCGCATTGTGAGGCCAATGTAGAACGAGTTACAAGAATTACAATTTAATTGATACATACCACATTTATCATATATTGGGATCTTATCTTCATTATTTTTGATTTTGATCAATTCATTGATGTGTGAAAAGCTACATTAATGTTGCCTTTACTAAAAACCTTTTTGAACATATTGCATTCATTATTGAGGAAAGGCGGAGAGAAATAACTATTTGTTTCTGTGCTAGAATTTGTGTAGCTCTGTGTGTTACTGGAATTTAATTTATTGAATTTTTCAATGAATAGTCTAAAAATTGTTCTATTATTGAAGCTATTGTTCATCACTATGCCTATAATAATGTTAACTTAATTTATGAAATCTATTTCGTTTTGTGGAATTATCATAGCTCTATGTATGATTGATTTGAATCCTGCTAGTTTTTGTCAATATAAAGCTATTGACAAATTACGTATCAGTGTATCCCAACATGTTTTTTTCCTATATATTTTAAGCAATAGCTTGCTACTGCTATGGTCTATTATTATATCCAAAAAGGGAATTAATTTGTCTATTGCGATTTTATAAGTAAATTATATAAGTAGGAATTGAAGAAGGTATTCAGAAAATAATGTACCATCGAAAATAATGTTTATGTCGTCCAAATATCTTTTGTAATATTTCACTTTGGAAATTAAATAGTTATTTGATTTTAGGATCTTGTTTTCTAAATCACGCATAAAGGACCTCGCAAGCATTGAACTTAGTCCACTTTCCACTGGAAGCCCAGATATTTCTTGCCTAATGATATTATTGAGTATAAAGAAATCCTCTTTTAGACAGTGTTTCAACAATTTAATTAGAAATTCCCAATTAGAATCCGATATAGGACTATCCATTAAAATATCTGACATTATATTAACCACTCCTGATCTCGGAACAGAAGGAAATAGATTTGATACATCGAATGAAAATATTTTATAATTTGAGAGAATTTAAAATTCTACTAAATCGTTGACTAAATGTTCAGAATTTTCAATTGAATGATATTATCTTCCAGATAAGGTTTTAATTTTGATTTAACCATTTAGTGAAGTTATACATCAAGGCAAGACAAAAAGACATTATAGGCCTAATTGGAATATCTAACACACTTTCTTTATTTAATGGAATATTACCCATTTTGTGACATTTTATGATCGCATACATTTCAGGAATAGTACGATTTGTAGGTAAAATGATTTAGCATCCTTATAAGTTTCTGAGGCAAATTTCAAAACAGATTTCAGTTTAGTGAGAAAAGTACTAGGAAGATCTTTGTAACTTATTTTATATTTGTCAGAGTTTAAAATGTTTTCTCTATTGTGATATAATCTGAATTGTTCATGATTATTAAGCAGTTACCTTTATCTGATTTTGTTAGAGTTAGATTTTCTGTAGTGCATACATCTACTATGTTTTTAAATATTACTGAATCTTGTATATTAGAATTTTTAATTTTTGAGACTATTTTTTCAACATTCCAATAATACGAGTATCATTCAAGAAATCTGTATTTCCTATCAGATTAGGATTTTTTTCACATTATAAGCTATTTCTGCTGTTAGCAGGTAATAGAGTTTTTATGAAATTTCTTTTCTGGAGTATATTTGATGAATTATTTTAAGAAATTTTCTTGTGAATTAAATTTTATATTGGTTAAGTTAACAACACGATTATGGAAATTAGTTTTTGACGGTTGGTTAAATTTGAAGATGGTTTTTATATTGTATTTTAAGACGCACGTCATCTTGCATTTGCTGGGCTTGGAGGCTCACGTATAATGCAAAGTATTATTCACTTGAGTTTTTGGGACACTCGTGTTTCACTACATTAAATTATATTGAGTTGGATATGATCAATCTTACATGATATCATGTTCATTTGAATCTAATTAAAGATGTAGATGCATTATTTTGGGATATTGTGTCGAACCAATTATATACAAGTTGTTTCTGAATATTGTAAAGATTATAAAATTAAATTAATAGGAAATTACATGTCCTGAAAAATGAAACCCATTTTTCACAATCTGGTAGTTCCGATGATACAAATGTTATGGATATTGTAAATTGGAATATTCTCAATGTCTCGAAAAGGGATTCCAATACTGACACTTATAATTTAGTTAATCCACAGATGATTCAACCCAAAGATGAATTTTTCTATCCTTCAGTTGTAACTTCAGATGTTTTCAACTTGTTCTATGGTTGTTTAATCAAAAAATTTTACGAAAGGATCTTTTCCTAAAATTTGTGCATCAAGATTAAATTCTGAAAATTTAGGGATTATTTTGGAGGGCTGTACTTTTCATACCGCTTGTTCCAGGGGTTGAGTACTAGAGGCCCAAATAAGTTATGGGTATACGATTCCAACTACAGAGTTACCTCCTTCCATTTACTTACCTACCTTCTTCCAGAACTTTTCCAGAGAAGAGGAAGTGATTATTTCAGCTCGTTACTTGGATGTGTTTGAAGTTAAACAATCATTGAATACGTTGAAGTCCAGTTCTTTTTTACACCCTGCAAACAAATCGTTCATTAGTTCTAATATTTTTCTAAATTTGAAATTAGGTTTAGCATTCATTTTGCAAAATACTAAAACTTTAGTAGATTTACAATTAAGTAGTAGAGTACTAAACCATTCCAATACAATTTTCATGGAAAAACGGGGGGTTTTTCTTAATTCTTTTCCGAAAACCAATGTGTCACTCAATTTGCACAATAAAGATTGATATCTAATTATAGTAGAATTGAATATAATAAACATTAATTGGATAACCATGATTTTTGTAGTAAATTATTCCACTTATACGAATACAAGAAAATAATCAATCATAATGATGTGGAATCACATTTTACAGTTTTTAAAGAAATTTTAATGGTCGCTAAAAGAAATAACCTTTACCAACGCGAATGAAGGGAATTTATGTTATCTTAAATTATGTTGACTACGTATACTGTACATTTAAACTTCTCAACACAGAAAATTTGACAGTTCTTACTTCTTATCCCACCACCAATAATCGTAAAGTTTTAAATAGTATTTTGAATAACATAGCTGATAAATTTAAGAACAGTAACATAAAGATTCCTGTTCACTATAGTATGGCGCAACTTGATACTGTTCCTGAAACACACAAAATCAATGACATCAAATGCAATTAACCTGCATAATGTTGATCTACCTTCTCGGCCAATTGGAAAAAAAATCAATTATTTGAAATCAATCTGCCTAATAATAATAGAAAAGCACTTTTTCTTTTTTCAATATCCAATTTTTCAATTATTAATTCAACATGATGGTGGTTTTGAATGAAATAGGTATGATGAGATGATCGGCGCCACCAATCCCTTAACTATATAACAGGTATCTAAAATTAAATTTTTTTTGTGTTTGTATTTCAACGTCATTTTTATATTAAACAAAGATTGTAATGATGTTAAAGTTATACATTCTTATTTAGTAGTAACTTTATAAAACACTTTTAGCAACTTTTGCTTGAACAAGGATGGTAAAACTCCGGATAGCTCATATTTAATAATTATTTGAATAAAGGATCAAGTGGAGATTGGAATAGTTGTTTCATTTCTGAAATTTTTAAAATTAGTTTACTTACAGGTTTTGTCGTTCCTATCGTCACAAATATTTTTAGAATAACACACCGTTACCTCATTAATTCATTTCACCTCATTTTCACTAAATAGACTTATGCTATAATTTTATTTTATTTAATTCATGTAGAGAATTTAAACTTAAAGAGAATTAATTATTTGTTATCAAATACTATACTCTATTATGCGCCATACCAAACTTCAGCTATTTAATTAGCAATTTAGTTAATTCATGATTTAACTTGGAATAAAATATAATTTATTTTAATTCAAAATTCTATTTTCAAAATATTGACTGTCAAGGATCAACCATACAAATTAAAATTATTCATTCACTATATTTTTCAGTGAGAGCTGTATGTCTATTTTGCTATCTGAATTCCCCCTAGTTATATAATTTTGGCACCTGCGTGCCTCCTCCTACTACCATGCTACATAAGTCGGCGACCGTGGATTTGGTAACAAACATTGTTCAAGGTTTAATTAGATAGAATAAAGCTTAACTAAAGATAATTGATTTGTTCTACATTTTAATTGCATACCTTGTATGCGGTAAAACTACCCGTAAGTGGCTACATTGTTTCTATCCTTGTAAATTATATTCTCTTCTCAGAGTGATTAAATAATAGCAACATGTCACAAAATATAGTCATGCAGAATTACTTAATTGAGAAGTATTAACTATCTACCATAGAACTAAATTTACTCCTTGCACTCGCCACCGCCTAGGGAATATGCGTCTTCTAATTTTCAAAACACAAATAATACGTTGCCGTTGTGGGTTAAAAGTCGCCGAGAATCGTACGTCGTTCAATTTTGTAATCTAGGTTGCGTTTATCCATAAAATTGGAGCAATATCATATTGGAATCACATTCCTACGCCAACGCATTTTCTAGCTGTCGTGTTTCACCAATGTGTGTATTCCTCTTTAGTTTTCTCTAATAATTCTCGTATCAATAATTTACGCCATCCTTACCACTATTACGATAAACTAGAAAGTAGAAGTCCTTATACTTGCACGCATTTTAATTTGTGCACTTAGCTATGGAACGTGTAACGTAAGTATTTCGATTTTCTGTTAAAATTCAATTGTCCATTGTGTTGATAAACATATTTTTGTTCCTACCATTATTACCGACTTTGTTCTATCAATTTTATTTAGATATCGAAATTTCCTGACAAGTTATAAAAATGAGATGCCATTATATACAGAACGATTCCAAACGATCCGTTTATATTTTCTAATAGAAAGAATATTTTCTATGTTCAAAGATAAAATCAACAAGCGCAGAAAGGATTTTACAAATATCCGACATCTCATAAATATTCATTATAACTAAAGAATGAAACCCAATATAAGTAACACTGAAATTTTATATAATGAAGAAACGTTTAGATGCATTATAATAGTTGCTTTCATCGGGCTTGTTGATAAATCATTTAAATGAGAATGGAATTAGAGAATTTATTTTATAAACCACTTTAAAGATTTTAGTTTCGGATCGCTAACTCATATTATACGCTAATGGTATAAAAAATGAGAAATATCCAAATCGATATATCCAATTGAGATTTACCTCCTATTTTAATATTTCTAATCAATAAAACACAAATTAAAATGACTAACACAAATGACTAAACTGTTGAACAAAAATAACTGTAACCAAAATTTTGTATTAGTTTTCCCTTAGGTACTGTTTACTACTCTTTAGTATAATCCCTTAATCAAGTATTTGATTCGTTACATTTTATACCCTCAGAAATCAATTATAAACATAAATAATAGAAGAAACACTTCAGAGGCTAATCACTCAGCCATTCTTCTTTTGCACTCATCGTTAAGTTGTATTGAATTTCATTTCTGATTTTAAGTTTTTGGTTTAGGATTTACGAGCTGCGGAATGCCAGTTTACTTCTATGGTTTTCGATGTCAATAAATATAGATTTGATAAACTTGAATTTTTTTTTGGTTCGCCAAATATTTGGAAATTAAGAAATTTATTTTCCTATCAATTCCGTGATTCCCAAATGAAAACAAAAAATTGGAAAACTTCAGTAACTCCATGTATAAACTACAGCCAAGTAGGTCTTATAACTTGTCCTCGCTGATGAACAATAGTTATCCTAGATGAAACTTATAATGCTGCAGCTGGGTCTGGATTCTGGTAGCTTTTTGGTGATCGGGTCTAGCTTGACTTGGAATGAGGTGTCCATTCATGCCTAAATTGACAGCAGAGACTTATTCTTAAATCTCTGATGAATAGGGAAGTGTACACAAAATGTAACTCACTTATAACAAGATAACACAATAACAGTAATAGATTGCAAAATATAGTAATGGCAAATAATACATGAACTACTAAAATATATTAACTGCAAATAATATTGTAACTGTAAAAGATATTTGACTGCAAATAATATGTTAACTACTATCTAATAGTGAGGCCGTAGAATAAATTCAACAGATCAAAATTATATCAAAAAATATATAAATCTCCAAATTCACAAACATATTAAAGTCAGTGGTATTAACACAGAACACTTAATAATACATCGGAAGCTTTCGCGGAGTTTCACAAGCAACTAAGTTCCACGCATCATATTTACGTAATCTTAATCTTCAGGTGTTGCTGTAGTATATCTTAAAAAAATACTCAGTGATCTAAACTTAGTCAATTAATTTTTATTAAATTAAATATTCAACTAATTAATGGTAACTTAAACCAGCCTTATTTTAAAATCAAATTTTTAATTCATTATTCAAGTTCACATTCTTTTGTAATTCAATTCAATCATTTATTCTAACATTCTTCCAAGCTACCTCAATTGCGGTAGACTTTTATTATTTATTCTCCCAATTGTTCATATTCCCAACGAAAATTATATCGGTATCTACCAAATAAAGACCTATATGATTGCGATAGAATGTGTGAAGAATATAGAGCACATTTTTTTCAATAGAATGAAGAACATAAGGACGATGAGTTCGATATGAAAACCGAAATTGATGAGTACTGTCCAAATGATATAAACATATTGATAAGGTATTGTCTAAAGTTTAGACAAAGTTTCTAAATGAATTTGTGTATGTCTTTTTGTATGCCATTTTAGAATCGTTTGAGATATAATTATAATGCATCTAGTCATCTTGAATTAGATCTATAAATAGTAATAATGTAATCATTTACACGGATGGAACAAGAAGGAATGTGCACGTAAATAAAATTGGCATATAATAATTCAAAATCTTCATTATAAATTCAAATACTATAACAGTTATGGAAACGATATTCCTCGTTCAGTTATTTTCAGTTAGAAAGACATCAAGTTCGCTTAATCCTATAAGATAGACTGTCTACACTGAGCTTATAAAAATTGTTAAAATATAGCCTAAAAATCAATGTAATTTGAACAATTGAAAACATGGTGAATTAACAAAGCGTTATTGCCCTTAATTTCCATCCTAACCTGTCAAGTAAAATTACATTTGAAAATTTATAAAATATGGTTTAACTATACAAAATATGACATAAACACGCCGGATGATATCCTCTGGGATTGCACAAAAATTTCTTTCCAAACAAGTGTAGTTATGATTATTGTTTTCAATCAAATAACATAAAGAATACTCGACAAGTAAATTTAATGACAATAGAAAGATAAATGTATAATTGTGAATTATTAATCTATAAATAAACAAATGTTCACGAACTTGTTAAAAATTATACATTCAGTGAAATGCAACTATAATATTCACTATGAACATTTAAGTCAGGAAATTTCCAAAATCTATTTTAGACCGATATGGCAATGAATAAATTACATACATAAAAGGTTACCTCCCGCTTCCCAAACTAAATTTAGTGAAAACCTGATAAAGGAAATTGCTAATGAATTTACATTTACACCGACCAAGGGTAATACAGTAATTAAATTTGTGTGAAGCACTTCATAAAATAGCAAAAAGACAATCTAAGTTATAATTTCCAAAAATTTTTAATATAAAGACTTAATACTTGACATAGTTTCCGCTGTCACTCTCTTCTGAAGAATAACTAGATACAATGCCAAACCACGAACAAACGGAAAAACTGTATTTCTGGTCGTGGCCTCAACGTAGTCGGACAACTCACCAATGCAGTAATGCCATGACCGGTGGCTGTGCAGTAAACCCTTCATACATGTGAAATTAAGTAATTGACAAGATTCAACACATTACAGGTAAGTACTAACTCCACTATGAGAAGTGTAAGTTTCAGACCTACAAATTCAAGTAAATGGGACAAGAGGCGAGTAGCAACTTATCGACAATTAATCATTTCCAATTCATTAGCGGATACAATTAACTGGCAGCTACGATTTAATTGAATACAAGCAATGACAAGAATTGCAACAAATACTAATTGCTATGGCTCAACCAATACTAGTTCGAGGAAAGTTTCAGAATAACTTTTACGAAAAACAGAAAGAACACTTTACCCATCAAATTCACAAGGTAAGCTAATCAAAGATAGAGTTTAAATTATGATGCTCAAATGCTATAACCACGTTCAATAAATACATTATATCTCTACTAGTACTCTCTTAAAATATGACACTATTATCAATATACAAGTTTAATATTACGTATATGTACGAAAAAAGTCAAGACCCTCCTGCATGCGATAATAACTGAATGATAGCCTGGTAATAACATCACGGGTACCCTGAATGTTACACTTCGTTAAACTTTTCGAGCAATAAGAGAATAATGACCTTAGTAGTAACAATTTGCATCAGCCAGTGGCAGTATTTGAATTACAGAATCCACGTGGTTTGACTTGCAAACAAGTGTAACACTTTGAATAACAGAATATAAGTAAACAGTATTTACTTTTTCGTAGTCAGAAGAATTTTTAAGTAAGTAGGTGTTAATTTCGAAAATTGCAATGAAAAGGGTATTTTAAGAATTAGTTGTAAAAATTTAGGCAAGGTGGACAAGTGTTTCTAGCATAGGGGATTATAGCTGCTATCATCACCTTTACTTATTCCAAATATAGGCGTAAAGTCTCATTGCATCGGACTATGAATCCGACACTTAACCATTACGCTATGAATGCCCGTACAAATAATTATTAAAATTTCTCATTTAACCATTGATTGTAGGGAAGTTTGCATACATTAAGATATGGTATAATATATTGTATCAGCTACGTGCTATGCATTTGAATGAATGAATACTTTTACAAATGGAAATGAACCATTAATGTATGCCAACGAAGCAAGGGATTTTAACAATCAAATTTCACCTCGTATAAGACTTGCATTGGGCTTTTTGTGAGAAGCATCGGACCCTCGTTAAGTTCATTTCAACTTGTAAAAGGTATTAATTCGTCCAAATGCATAACACTTAGCTGATAATATATATTATACCATATCTGTATACAGCGAATAATTTTAAATATAACATCTTAATGTATGCAAACTTACATACAATCAATGTTTAAATTAGAAATTTTCATTATTGTTCGTAGGGGCATTCATAGCGTAATGGCTAAGTGTCGGATTCATAGTCCGATGCAATGAGACTTTACGCCTATATTTGGAATTAGTAAAGATGTTGATAGCAGCTAAAATCCTATGCTAGAAACACGTGTCCACTTTGCCCCAATTACAAATAAGATACATTTCATTACAATTTTCGAACTTGTAAAAGTAAGTAACAAGTAACGAACTAAGTAACAGCAGCAGTGAAAGAAGCGGAAACAAATGCAAATTGGCTAGAACTGAGAAAAGGGAGAAGCTGAGTAGTAATACTAGAAACCTGATGAAGAAAAGAA
>WYDF02088467.1:0-10953 GCA_009867245.2 Adranes taylori | reverse complement strand
CTACTATCACCTCATCAGCCACTTCCAAATAAAAACTTCCAAATTGTTCGTCTGCGTTGATCCACTCGGCTACATCGTTTTCAGTGACTGTTCCACGACTTCTGAAGAGTAGAACTTTTCCATGCCTCAGCTGACATGTAAACAACATCTTTCATTGTGATTTATTTAAAAGTCATTACGACATCGTTTCCTTCATCAATTGCGTTAATGAGGCCTTTCAAATTTTTGTATTTATAGTTACGCTTCAGGGTTTCCGACACACCTTCGTCCATGGGCTGAACAAGAGGCGTGACGGTGGGGGGTAAAAACATGGTCTTAATATCGCCAGAAACCATTTCCTCTGTATCAGGATGAGTCGGCCAGTTGTCCATTACTAAAAGCGCTTATCGAGGCCGGTTGTTTTCCTTTAAAAACTGTTGAACTTATGGCACAAATTCAGTGAAAAATGAGTCTTTAAAAATTTTAGCGTCCATCCATGCATTTTAATTAGTTTTGTAAAGCACATGCAGGCTAGGAATAGACACACTTTTGAAAGAACGGGGATTGGCAGATTTACCTATCATCAATAACTTGAAGTTACAATCCCCGCTACCATTTGAGCAAGAAATGAGTGTGACACCATCTTTTGACCTTTTAAATCCAGGAGCGGAAGCCTATCTTGTAGATGCAAGAATTTTTGTAGGAAGCATTTGGTAGTTCAAGCCCGTTTCGTCACAGCTAAAAATCTGTTGAGATGAGAAATCTCCATCTTTAGTCAGAGCTTCAAATTTCTCCTTGAATTTTCTCCAGTTATCGTACGATGGCATGATTGGACGATAACTTCTCACCAGAAATATTTAGCTCCCTGATTCCAGACGTTTATTTTCCAGGGAAGAGGCCAACCTCTGCTTGCTATAAATGTCTTCTTCTCCGGCTTCTTCTCTGTCTAAACTTTTCGTGGCCTTTTCCTGTAGATTAAGCCCACTCACTGGATTTCCTTTACTCCGGAGCTGTGTAAATCACATGAAATTTTTTCAAACTCTCCTGTTCCATAGTTTTTCGTTTATCACTCTCGTTGTCTGTTCGCGCACACCATTTTTCGATTTCAGTCCGTTTTCTTCCACTTCTCCCACACCTAATTCTGAAGCCACTTTTTTAATTGTCTCTCCTTTATCGCATCTGTTGATGGCTTGTACTTTAGTATCCAAAGACACAACAGTTCTTTTTGCGTTTAGCATTCATCATGTAACCAATACAAACAAATCAAAACAAACTGGAAACGAACTGTTCACTAGCACAATGAAAAAGCAACTGAGGTCAGTCACATTGGCGAACGATCTATGCGGGCTTCCCCGTACCAATACAATCCTTTGTGCGTGCGCCGTTTCTATTTTTACACTACTGTATTGTAATGTAAGTACAGTATTGTACTGCGCACTACAGTATTATGATCGATTTGCCGCTATATTACGTGGATTCGCTTTGCGCAGCACTTTATTCGAATTTTTTTTTTGGGACTACATACCTTGTTTAATCCGGAACTTGGTTAGTCGGGGTTCGGATAATCGCGACTCTACTGTCTTTATTTTAATTTAATACTTATTTAAGACTACATTAGTAGAAAGTTTTTTATTAGAAAGATTCATTATAACCAGTCCACTATGACGGACTGATCGTACCAAATACTCTTAGGTAACTATTAAACTAAAATATATAAATAATTTTTTCCAAACAACTTAATTGTTTAATAAAAATCTTAAAATGAGTAGACGTTAATTAAATTAGATTACAAACATACATCTATTGTGTTGTCTCTTAAAGAATTCCTAATTGCTGTATCTTCTAAAATTAATTTTTACGTAACTTAAAAATTAAATCTTAACGTCTATAGCGACTGCAAAATGTTTTATTTGAGTCAAATAAGGAGCAAAAAGAGAAACAAAAATATTTTTGTATAGTTGCTAATGAATTAGACTGTTTTTCACCGACACCATTCTACCGAATGTCTTAATTAATCATGATTTTATTCACGAAACTTTTTCAAATAAGAAAGTTTTTCATTTTAAAAGCAAAAAGTTTTATAAGAGTTTATTTGTGTTTCCATCAAAAGTTTAAATAAACACATGAAGTGATAATTTTTATTTTGTACTTAGACTTTTACTATGTCGGATTAAAAACATTATACAAGGTACAGTCACAACGTTACGTAGCTTGCAAGGAATTAAATATTTTTAGAAATGAATTGCACGTATTCAAAATAAATACTCTTTTATTTTAATTTACTTTTTTATAGAATTACCCACACTTTATTACAACCATAACTGACTCTACCTTATAAATCGCCTCCCCTATAAATCGCCTACCCATACATCACCTATGCCCATATTTGAATTGTGTCCGCTTTGCACGGCCTGCGGCAGCTCTTGACTCACTTTTGGAAAGTCTGACGTTCTCTTGAACTTTTGAATTTGATCCGGATATCCTGACCTCCGCTGTCCGCTTTTCCGCGGCCTTGAGTCACTTATAATTAAATAGCAAATTATTCCTTAAGGCATCAAAAAGTGCAAAAATTGTTTTGGTATTTATCTTTATAACATGAAATTCGAAAGCTTCTTTAAAATTCGAAAGCTTCCTTAGAGGTATGTTTTCCTAGCGATAGATTTCTTTGCACAGTAAGAACCGAATTTGCCTGAAAACGTCGGCAGGAGCGTGAAATAGTGTTATCTTAGGGCAGAGGTGTTTATCTATTCAATCGACTTAGGACAGCGTGTAAAATGGAGACAATGGTCGCGGTGTTAATTAAAGAGAATTTGGATGATGACTAGGAAGAAGAATTCATACTGATGGAATATGCGAAATTCAGGAAACATGTAAGTTATGTGTTTACAAGTCGGAGAAATGAAAGAACTTTCAACAGTTTGATCAAGAGTCACCTCTTTGACAAAGAAGAAAAGTTCCAAAGGTATTTTAGATTGAACCTTCTCCTTCGTTTTGAACCTCATTGAAGAAAACTTTTCAACCCCCTCGTACAACAAAGTAAAGGAACCTATAACAGCAACTGAAAAATTGGCTTTAGCACTAAGTTAAGCAAGCAAACATTTTAAATTTTGAAATTGTTTTTTATTTATAATATTATCATTTTCTACATTAACACTATCCTTAATCATACATGTGGGTAGGTACCTGTGTATAAAACAGTATTATTAGTCATCCTCAGTTTAAAACGCTTGTTCAAAGGCTTGAGAAACTATGTCAGAGGTGGCGTAGGAAGATTCTGTGTGAGTTGAATGTGAAGTGGTTAAGGGTGATGATGTTGAGGAGTAGGAGTACAACGACTGGTTTTCATTGTACTGAATATTTGTAAATCCTGCGGTACATGGGAAAGACGATTGCTGTTTCAGTTGTTCCATTTCTGCGACTACTTTGAAAACGCTCTCTTTTGTCAGGGTAGCTGGGAAGATGGAATTTCCTCACAGTAGCAGCCATTGTTTTGAAAAACATGTCAATTTCATTTTCTTTTTCTTGAAATCCTAGATGTTTTATAAGATCTGCGAGATACGTTTTAAAATATTCTCTCTCTTGCAAGCCTCTCTAGCAAATATTTCTTTCCTTATTTTGAAATTAAGCGATCGACATCAGACAGTGTTAGACCTTTGACCATCTGGGGATGGTATGGAAGTTCCAGTTTGT
This sequence comes from Adranes taylori, assembly GCA_009867245.2. Classification (NCBI taxonomy): domain Eukaryota; kingdom Metazoa; phylum Arthropoda; class Insecta; order Coleoptera; family Staphylinidae; genus Adranes; species Adranes taylori. The sequence goes on along the minus strand of WYDF02088467.1, from coordinate 7,284 downwards.
GTTTGCTATTATTCATATTCATCAAGTTCACCAATGCCTGGTTGCGCAGATGGGGAAGATGCTTCATTGTGGGATGGACTCAGAACGTTCCTAAAACTGCTCCTTTCATCTTCCGCGGCATCCAATAATTGCAACCCATGCCAGTACATAGCTCTTTTTTTTAGCAGCTTTTCCTGTAGTACATTTGTCTTCTTTATCTCCCTTTTGTATTGATCTCTCAAACTTCTCCACCGTTTCTTTCACTCACTTAACGCAACAGACAAACACGACTCCTAAACAAAACAATATTGTCATCATTCTTTGTATCTCCAACAATTCAATGCTATTTTGGTTTTACATCATTACTACACAATATTATTAATGTATTCTGGTTTCGGGGCACAGGGGAATGGTACAGATAAGAAGCAGTTGGCATAGATCAGAAGCAGATGGTACAGAAGCAGTTGGTTACCGCATCTCTCCATCTGCTATAAGCACGATTGAACCAATGTGTTGGCTCCACTACAGAAAATTTTTTTACCTCCTCCTAACCAGACAGACTGAGAACAGAAAGTTACCGAGTTTTGGAAACGTTCGGGTTTTCCCAGTTGTATAGCTGCGGTTGATGGAAAACATGAGAATTTTGGCACCTGGCAAATCGGGATGTCTATACTTCAACTATAAAGGATATTTTTCTGTGGCGCTACTTCCAATGGTCGATGCAAACTGTAAGTTTGTTATTGATGTGGGTTCGTATGGAATGGAGGATGATGCAGGAATTTTCAAAGAAGTCGAAAATGGGAATATTGGGAACATTCAAATTTTATCACTCAAAAACCATTCAAATTTTATTTTTATTTTTAGTCTGAAGAAGCCGGCATTGCTGATGAAAGTTATCATTAAGATTATAAATTGAAATTGAAATCATATATAAATCTATTTAGTCCAATATACCGATTATTATGATTGATTAAATTATTATTGGACATCATATGTTTTAATATGTATGTAACATAATAATTTACTAAAACCACATAGATAAAAATTCAATAATACTATATTAGAAATCATATAGCAATACAATTTGAAATAAGAGACATAAATTGTGTGAAAACATGGCAACAAAGCAGAGATTTTAATCAACTATTCTCCGACTGATTGTAATAACACAATCAAGTCTTCGCTGTTGGATGAATCTAAAACATGGACCACATTTTATATTTGTGCGAAACGTTTCGTATTGCCTGCTGCCAGAACGATTTATAACCGTGCGCAAAACCATGCGGCTGCCGTTCGTGGCAAGCTATATTAGACTTTTTGTTCAAATAATAGATTGGAACATATGAAAATTTCGAAATATATTTTGCGAAAAGCAAAAACATTAAATTTACTACATTTCAGATTAAAATATTTCTATACCAATTATGTAGTATTTATTCTATATAAAATGCTATCTTTCTAAATTATACCAGGCAAAACAAGTATTTCTCGGAAGCCTCGTTACCCAGTATTTCTTGTACCCACGATCAGAATTATTTCGGTTTTTGTAATTGTTCAATCAAATTGAATAGTGAAATTACATAAAATATTCTTTTCAAAGAAACCTCGTATAATTAAGATTTAATATGTTTTATGTAGCAGAAATTATGCATACGAAATTTTAAATATTTTAATAAATTAATTATTTTGTAATAATGAAAATGATGATGAGTAATAATGATGAGTAATGATGAGTAATAAAAACGATCCAAAAAGGTTTAGTCTTGGTTACGTTCAAATTACAAAACAAATCTGCTTCATTATATTATGTGTAACTTAATATTTACGATTCAGAAAGCTAAGAAACTCATTGAACTATATTACGAATTGTTTACGTTCTACATACGTTTTATTATGTGCATTTAATTGATATCAGAATATATTTGATACATTATTCAATACCAGGTGTTAAAAAAAATGTTTACTTTTCAAAATATTTAAACCCATATTCTTATAATCCACAAAACGTGTATTTGTTGATTTTCGTTAGTAAAGTTCCTTTTTTTTTATTCTTAGCCACGACGGTGTTAGTTTTTCTTGCAATTTTCCCTTAAGTTTGACCCGAGCAAACGTGGTGTAATTCTTTGCGTTCTTTTGAAACTTTTTTTTTAATTTTAATTGAATTAATTATTTCTTTGTAATATTTTTTTTTAATTATATTTTATTTTTAAGGCATTCATTATATTAAGCTCGTCTTACGTAATACATATAAAGTGATTCATTTCAACGATTCAAAAATTTAAAGCAAAATCAAACTAACTAATATTGTGAATATTTAATATATGCAACCCCTAATAGCCATACCAAGAAAAGCGAAAGAAAGTAGAGAGGAAGAATTCACCCTCTCAAAGGCGGCTACTTAATTACAGCGTGCGCTGCGTAAAGTTAAAATGTAGCTTACTTACTGCTTCTTACTTATATACTATATAACAATCAGCTTCGATGCTACGGGCACAGGAAAGCAGATACAACAGACACAGCTATTCCTAGCTTCGCTTCCGTTCATTTTCACTCTGTTGAGTCGAACCGTTTAACGTTTGGTAAAGTTGTAACGCCAGCTCTCTATTGAACGCCAGCACTTTATTGTAAGCGCACTTATACATTAGACTAAATGCTATTAATATTATTGGCCTTGTACTCCTTTGAGTCAGACTCAGCCTTCACATAATTGGTCTTTCACTCCTTTGAGTCAAGCTCAGCTGTCGTCTATTTGGTTCCGCACTCATTGAGTCATTCCAAATCTCATCTTGGCTTCCGTACTGCTTCAGTCGTTGCCACAGGTATCTCGTCATTGCTCAGCGACCTCCCATTGCCATGCTCTCCTTGAGACGAGACAAAATCCTGTCCTTCATCAGCGATAAGCGTACTTATACGTTTATTATTTATCTCCGCCTTTTCTACAAAATCGATATTACAATATTTAGCTTCTTCGCTTCAACTTGGAAACTTCCATCACTTCACTGATTTGGATATATATGTAGGGTGGTAGTTTGCAGAAATCCTACCGATTTATCAGTTTGGCTGGAGTAACGAACATTCAGGACAGAATATCAAGTATATATATATATTTATCAGTTTTCCTACACATAATTTTACAATCAATATTATTAAGTATTATAGATATTTATTACCAAATAAAATTAGGTAAGCCTTTATACGTCTTGATTAATTTAGTGGGTGTGTGGTCCGGACCTACAATTCTAATTGAGGAAGAGAAACAGCAATATAATATTCGTTATAATGTTCTTTTAACAATTTGTGTTTAACTGTGGTTATTCAAATAAAAGTTCTCTTACAGCGAGCCACGGCTGAAGTATATATGTTCAGTAATTCATATATGGTATTAACTGGATGATCTTCCTCTTTTTCTGGTACAGTTGATTTTTGCCACCGTCCAATTTCTCGAAAAATTTCTCAACAGTTTCTCTTACGCTTGGTAGGTTATCTCCGGGTCAGTGTCAAATAATCATTTCTTTGATATATGCACTTAATTATTTGTTCTGAATAGATAACGACATATGCATGGCATGTGCAAGTAACAGAACATTAAATTCTTGTTAAAACTAAAAGAATTAGAAATACAGTATTATTATTTTAAAACGGTACAAGATAAATTTCGGGAGACAACAAAACCATATCATTGGGGAGTTTCTAGGAAAAACGAGAGTGTTCTGGAAATGAACTTTGAATGGATGTGTTCCGCGATTGGAAGTGTGCTGGATTGTGTAGTGAAAATTAGTGCGATTTGTTTGTGGAGCAATAGACAGGACTGAAAACTCAAACAAACAAGGTTTAATTAGTGCGTCTACTCCAGAGACCCCTACGGGGTTACAGTGTATTGAGAGAAAACGCGTTACTCTAACAAAGAGAAGATATCGCTTACTTGGGAACAAATAAAAAACTATGAAAGTGCCATACAGTGGTTGAAACAGGAAGTAGTTAAAATACAAAATACAGAGGATGATACATCAAAAAGCAAAGGGCAAAAACGCAAAAATCAGGAAGTTCTTCGGAAAACCTAGACGATGATGAAGAGGCTATCGAAATAGATAAAGACGAGAAGGGAAAATCACTAGAGGTTGCAGGTCCAAGTAACAACAGATTTTCTGTGTTAAAGATGACGTAGGAAATACGATCGATGAAATGGAAAATAGATTAAAAAAACAAGGGAAAGCGCCCCAAAAAAAAAAAGGAAGATCGACCGAAAATCAGAAAACGAAAGAAATATTGGAAAGAATGCACCAATAATAGAAAATGTAGCATCAAGTCTTAAAGAGAATCAAAAACAGGAGACAAGGAAATTTATTATTCTGCAAGGATTTATCCCGAATAAAGCAAATCAGACGAAGGGTACTGGCATAGTAGAAGTAACAAAACAAATGACGCCTCCTCCAATTATTCTCATAGAGAAGAAAAATATAGCAAACTAAAAGAAAGTTGCGAATTGAATAACATTCATCTGAAAGACTCAAAAATAATTCAACAAGGTATGAAAATTAATATAGCATCAGTTGACGATTTCCGAAACATAATTAGGCTAATGGAAGAAATAAAAACTCAATATCATACTTATCAGTTAAACAATGGAAAAGAGTTGAAGATAGGCCTGCCGCAAACAATTTCGAAGAAGAAATTACTTACAACCTTTCAGAAAAAGGATTAACTTTCGACAAAATAAAAGGTCGGGAAATAAAAAAAGACCACTACGGAGAGAGCTTGGACGGAGATAGCTCACGTAAGTTAAGTGGGGTAAAAGCCTCACAGATCACGAATGCTTTGTTTCCTATCAATCAAAAATGGGGAGAAAATATAGCGCTTGTTGCGAGCAGAAGACAGACGACGCATAGCACATTCTATTTGTATTTATGGAGTGAGCGCATGACCAGCAGGAACTGGCAAGACAAGCAGGTGCTGCAACATAGTACCCAACAGAAAATGTAGTACACATATTGCTGGAATCACTAATAAAGTGGCAGCTAGTAGTAAGTTATAGAGTCTCGGTGCTGAAAATAAAGTATGACTTTGAATAGAGAGAACTCCGAGGACTAACCAGATAATAACTAAACCGTTTTGTAATTATTTCAAGGTGCTAACCCTAACAAAAGTGGAAGTGTAGTACGGAAGAAGCTTGCTAAACATTAGCGTGTCATAAGCTATCAGAACATCTAATCTGCCACTTACTTAGAACATTGGCCTGAATGGATTTACTATGTGCAATGTGAACACTTCCAGTGCCAATAGGGTCATTTCTGACGAGCTTCTCGTCCTACACAAAAAAACACTATAGTATTAAATTGTGTTAGTTTTAAATAAAAGTGTCTTAATGACGCATGATATCAAATAATAAGCAAAAGATTATTTTTGTTTTTTCGTAGTAATAATATAAATTATATAGAAACTATAAATGTGTCCCACATTGCTGACAAAGAAAATGTTGCAAAAATATTTATAACTCCGTGATATATTAAGCAACATAAATTACTTCATGATAAATTAAGTTACTTAAATATTTTTATTAGGAGTAACACTTTTTCCAAATCAATCATCTGCTCCAATCTAATACATATCAGTAATTTGATCGCAAAACCGCAGGATGTGTTGGTTCAGGTAGTTAAAATCGTTTCGTTCGAAAAGAAGAACGCTAAGAGGAAATAGATAGCAATACGGTGTAGACGGCGGGGGATATTCATCGGTACAGCTTCCTGATCAAGTTGTAATTCAATAAAAAGATGAATCCGTAAATCATCTGCCTAGAAGGAGAGAGAGAAAGAAAAAGAGGGTCCGTGTTAAATGAGTGAGAAGGCGGATCGATCTAGAGGAAATCGGGAAAATGGGTTCGGATATTTCTAGCGGATTAATATAGCAACAAGGTTTAACACGGACGATTATCAACATGACGATTTGTTGTTATTTAAAAAGAAACTTACTTGCAACAGTGCTATCAATTAATTCAATTTTTGGATCATATAATTTTATTATATATAATCCGACTACAAATAATCCGCACAAGTTATTATATAATATGTTATTATGGGAATATTTATACAAGTAATCCCCATATAATCCGGCACTTAGGAAAATTGGTATAAACTCCCATTTAACCCCGCATCCTACAATATAGTTTTACCCTGATACGATATACTTTAGATTTAAGTTTATAAAAGTAAAATTCAAACTGAAGGAAATCCGGAGTATGTCGTATTTGCCTGCAGAATACGACATAGTTCGTGGAATATGTAGTAACTTTAGAAACATAGTTCTTCATTTTAATGCATTAAAAAGTTTATGAGAATAGTAGGCCTATTCAATTAGTCTACTCCGCAGTTTTTTGAAAGTTGCAGAAATTTATTATGAAAAACAAAATAGAAACATGCATGGAACATGTTACTGATACAACAAATTGGAGTTAGAAAAAAAAACTCGGAGCTGTACAGCAGGCAGCGAACCTGAACGCAATGTCTTTCAAGCCCGGACACACAATATACGGGACGATCCTTCATTCCTTGATGATCATGTTTGGAGATGCGGGTTAATTTTCAAAATGAAAGTACTGAAGTTTCTATTGCAAGTAACCAAATTTATCAAAGCATTTCTCTCAGATACCATAAGGATCATCTGTTTCGCCCATATTATTCAATGTCTACGTGACTAATATGCCAAAATTGGAGCATCTACATCACACAAAGGTGTTGCAGTTTGCTCATTGCACTGCACGTATTATAAATGATCGAATGCAAAGAACAAAAATAAGTAGGTTTGGAAAGCCAAAGAAATCCGAAAAAGATGTAAGAATGAGAAATAAATAGGTTAAACCAAGAAAATCAGCGATGTACCTCGGCTGCCTCTTGAATCGAAATCGCACTTTGTTAGCACACGTTCAAAGTCGAAAAACTATAGCTAGAATAGCGGCCAATAAAATGTTCTCATTTTTGAAACACAATTCGAAACTGTCCATTAGAGTCAGAACAAAAACGATGAATAATATTGTAACAAACCTTGTTACGTAGCATAAATTAAATAGATTAAATAAATAAATTATATAAATGTACTACACTGCGGCAAAGACAGTTAATAAATTTAAACAGATTTATAGTAAATAATAATTATTCATTCCGATTAAACATGTAAACAATTCCTACCGCTGTTAGAGATAAGTACATGAGACCGCGCATGTTGCGTAGGGGTAATTAAATTATACGACTTTCTAGCTACATCAATCAGAGTAAGATAGATGTCATTTGATTAACTGACCTGTGTGTTCAGTAC
>WYDF02088456.1:0-10953 GCA_009867245.2 Adranes taylori | reverse complement strand
TCGGAAATGGAAAAGTTTACGGGAGGCCTATGTCCAGCAGTGGACGCAGTTGGCTGTGTGATGATGATGATGATGAAGAGGAGTTTCTCTTTTTTTTTCAAGAGAGTAATTCCTCTTTTTCTTTTCAAAAGAGGAAGTCCTCTTTTTTTCAACCAGAGTTTCTCTTTTTCTTTTCAAAGAGGAGTTCCTCTTTCTTTTGAAAATAGGACTTCATCTTTTGTTTCAAAGGAGAAGTATTAACTCGTTGATGATCATATTTGTGTACAACGTAACGACCTCGTCTGCTGCACATAGCACGCGTTATTCACAGCGCCGCCCATAAGGAGAAGAGGTCTTGCTCTGTATGATGTATCGGCTTCAGCTGTCATGCCCGTGATGGCTTCCTCATATATGAGATATTTCATTTGAGACATCATCATGAAGTAGAAGAGTTATTTTTTTTTAAATACGAGGAGATTCATTATTTGTGCGAAGTTACTCTATTTTTAAATATAAAGACTTTCATTATATTATGTGAGGAGTAAATGTTTTAACAATTCCTTAACCATTTTTTAAATGTTTTTAACAATTTTTTAAATGTCTGTGAGTGTCGTTTTGGGAATGTAATAACGTCTAAACGATTTGAACGATTACAATCTAATTTGGCATACATATTGAGAACAATCTGAGGATGAACCAAATCAAATCGGATTTCAGAACAAAATCAAATCACCAGAAGTGACGTCATCATCGGAAGTAAAATTACAACTTCAACCGATTAAAACCAAATTTGATATGAATGATCTGTATGCGAAGCTACACGTACTTGCAAAGTTTCAGCCTCTTCAGGTGACTGAAAGTTCCCTCTATGCGGATTCAAAATTTTAACTAATCGTGCCAATATTGCGCACACGGCTATAGGACTATGTAATCTTTTTTTAGCGCATTTTTAGCGACTTGATGTCACCGGAAGTGACAGTTTATAGTCTTCAAAAGTCTAACGAAACTAACGGTTTTATATGCATTGGAATTACAAAATAGGATTTTATGCTAAGCTTTTTTGTAATTCCTCATCGGCATTTTGTGTAACATTTGAAAAATAGAGGAACTCCTCATAAATAATGATTCTCTTCGTATTTGAAAAAAGAGTTACTCCTTGATTTCATTATAATGAGGCCTCAAATAAAGAACCCATCACTACTTTTAATATAATAAATCGGTTCAAGAGTTCCTCTTTTGAACAGAACGAGGAACTCTACTTTTGAAAAGAAAGTAAGAAGACTCCTCTTTTGAAAAAAGAGGAACTCTTTTGAAAAAAAGGAATTCCTCTTTAGGAAAGAAAACGGGAATTCCTCTTTTGAAAAAAAAAAGAGGAAGTCCTCTTTTGACAAAAAGGAGGAACTCCTCATTTGAAAAAAAGGAACTCCTCATAATTGAAAAAAGAATAACTCTTTCATTTCATGATAATGAGGCCTCAAATGAGGTACCTCATCAATGAGGGACTCATCGTTTCTCCTCACCTCATATGAGATACCTCTTTTAAGGCTTCGCAAATAAAAAATATATACTCCCTCATTTTCATTTTATAACGACGTGTTACCCATCACTAGATGCAATCACTGACGGAAAACGAAAGTTCCTTTTTTCTTCTTTTCACATTAGTGTTGTTTGGTTCTGATGACATCTTTAAGCACGTCATAACTGATCATTTTTTTAAGAATCGCACATCTTGATCTATATTGATATTATTGATTTCAAACTTTTTATATTGATGTGCCGGAACTCCAGAAATAGAAGTTCTGGAGAAACTTCAATTTCTGAAGTTGTTTGTATATCCGCGGGCAATTGAATTTTAGGGGCTAATTGTAACTGAGAAGCAAAAGGTATTTCATGAGATGCTTCTTTCTCGAAGAATAATTGACTAACGGAAGTTAATTGCATATTTTGGTTAGACTCGAAAATTATATTCTCTGGAACATTTATGGGCTTTTTATCTACTGGCACAGTATTAAATATTTAGATCGATGGATGTAGTGCAATCTTTGTGGCAATTTTGTTTTTAATAGATCACGAAAAGTTATAGAGCTCTAAAAATCGCTCTTCTTTTCAAAAAGAATCTAGCATATGCCTTATTGAATGTTCCTAGGACCAAAAAAATCTCAATAAAAGACGTGACGACTTGTCCAGGAATGGATTGTGGGAGTGACCATAACGCCTTAATAGAAGAAGTAAGTCTGAAACTAAGAAAACCTCCTAAGAAGACACACTCAAATAACAAATGGAAGCTAGGAACCAACATCGCATACCGGGAAAAGGCTACTACAGTTTTAAGTACAATCACTAAAGAACACGCATTGAACACTACAGCGAATGAGCTATGATGCACGATGAGAAGCAAAATCGAAGAAACTGGTAGAAACCTAATAATAGATAAGACAGGCCCAAACAAATCATGGACATCCCAGCCGACTTGGACACTCATCAAAGGAAGTCAAATAAATAAAGCAAATGGAATGATAGATAACAACGACATACAAAAAAGCAATGGATTAACAAAAAGCCTTAAACGAAGATGAGAACACATACATAACATCCATCTGCCAACAAATAGTAAGTCATAAAAACCAAAATGAACCTAGAGACCTTTTCAGAAAGGTAAGAGTCTTAACACGAAATTTCAGCTTAAAGTTCCTAACAATTGAAGACGACCAAGGAAATATACTTACCATAAAGAGGGATATTCTAAATAGGTGGCAACAATACTGTAAAACTCTTACGTCAATCACAGAGGATCAGAATGGAACGCAAATAGAGATACCTGTGGAGGAGATCGAAAGGTGAAGTGGAGGCTGAAGTTCGGAAGCTCACCAATAGAAAATTGCCTGGTTCAGATGGAATTGTGGCTGAAATGATCAAATAGACTGATGATACTGGTATCAATATGCTTCAAGAAATAGGTAGCAAAATATGGACAACGTAGCAATGACCATTAGATTGGATAAACGTACCATTACATAAAAAAGGGTGCAAACAGCAATGTTCTACTTATAGAACAATTTCCTTGATAAACCACGTAAGTAAAATAATGCTGAATAACATTGAGGAACGACTAAAACCTTTCATTCTGCCGCAATTACCTTCAGGACAAGCTAGATTTGTACCAGGTCGACGAACAAGGGATAGATTCGAAATATAAGACAAATGATAGAGAACTTCTAAGAATTCATTGTCTCTTGCATATTGTTCTTACTTGATTATTCTTAGACTTTCGACATGTTAATTTGAACCAATTATGGGGAGTATTGCAAGAGATGGCAGTACCCGGACATCGGATACAGCTGATCAGGTCTTTATACATAAACAACGAGGCTTGTGTCCGAATTGATGGCGAGTTGTCCCGACCTTTCCAAGTCAAGAAGGGAGTCAGGCAGGGCTGTCTCTTATCACCGCTTCTCTTTAATATCTACGGGGAATGGATTATTAGAAAAGCCATCGAAAATTGGGATAGTGAAATACTGCTAGCTTCATCTGAAGAGGAGATGGCAGAGTTGCTCCAACGTGTAGATATATTAAACAAGGAGGCAGGGTTAAGACTTAACCGCACGATAACCCATATAATGATAGTAGACAGACAAAAAACAATACCCATACTGAAATCCTACATGACATATCCTACATGACATTGAAGAAAGGGAGAACCTAATTTATCTGGATTGTGTATACCTAACAAGGGTGACTGTGAAGGGGTAATAATGAGGAAAATCGGCATGGCTAAGACTGCACTATCGAGTCTAACGAAGTGGAAGGCTCGACACATCATAAATAATATAAAAAGACTTCTGGTTCAATCTCTGATTTTTCCAATTGCTACTTGTGGATCCGAATCCTGGATAATTAACGCTGCGTATCGCTGAAGAATAAAGGCATTTGAAATAACCTGCTACCGTAAAATGATGAGGATTCTCTGGACAGCTAGATGCATAAACAACTCCATTCTCAGGGAATTGGGAATCAAAGCAAACGAACACCTACTTTCAACCAGTCAAAGGCAAATACTTTGATCATACTAAAAATTTTTGATCATCTAGTTAGACGAGACGACATCGAAAAACTCGTCATTCAGGGAAGGGTTGAGGGCAAACGAGAGAGAGTTCGAAATTAGCAAATATCTCTAGTGGTTCGAAATTAGCCACTAGAGAATGCACATACATACAGCGGAGGATCGGGAGAAGTAGCAAATACAACCGTATGAGAGGTAACGACGTTCGGAAACGAACTACGACCAAGAAGAAGAAGCACCAAAGAATTTATGTGCTTCTCGATGAACATGAGATGTGATATTGTATCATCCAGTATCATCTATAGTATCATTCCCAGTTGTCCTTGCGTTGTCAGTTGATACATTTTTTATTTTGCATTTGTTATAGTCGGGAGTGCATTCATTAAATCGATAAAGCCCACTTGCACGAAAACCCTATATAATAGTAGTGGAAAAGTCTTTCTGAGTTAAAATTGAATTTAAAGTCTTAGAAATATCCCTTTTTTTATGCAACTTCCTTCGTGTTCATTCAACCACAGTCTAGTATTTTTTTTTTTCATTCTTGCTTGAAAGGAAGAAAACGCTACGTCTATCGCCTGGAATATACGAGTGGTATTGCGCGGTAGACAAATTAAAATAATACTATAAAAATAGTGAAAGTTACTGATTTAAAGACAAATGGGAACGGTGGCCATCCATAAATACAATAATTGGTCGAGGAATAGCATTTTAATCCAAATAATGTGTAAATATGTTGGCAAAATATTCGTAAAGTTGTTAGATTTGAATCCAACCGGAATCAGTGATTCCAATAGCCCAGTCTTTAGGAACTGCTTTTACATAAATCATTGGTAAGTGAATTTGAAATTAGTAAGTGGAGGTGCAACTGTTCCATCTGCATTAACCGCAATCAAAGTAGTTACTTATCTTTGTCGGATATACCTATATCGTAAATGTTTTTACCTTTAGGGTCCCAGAACGAGACTACCTTTTGGTGCAAGAAATATAGCGTCTCGTTTATGTTGAATATCTGTTTAGGATGGTTCAGAGTTTCGTAATCAGCTCCTAATAATCCTTTAGTTTCCCGAAACCATCGGCGGATCGTGATCTCCGAAAAAGCTGCTCTAACCTTATTTATAAATTGTGCATGTTTTTTGCTTACTTCCGGATTACGATTCAGGAAAGAATCAAACCATTTTCATCCTGGATGTCCTAAAAATACTTTGGATTAATATTACATTCTTCTATCAGTTTTTTCACCGAAAAAATTAATCAATTTTTGTTAATTAGATTACGACCCCTCTTTAGGGGTTATGATCCCCCCCTCAGGTGGGCCGCTGTCATTATTTAATTAATCCGGAAGTTATCGGACTTTCCGGTCTCTTTATGAACTTCAAAGTAAAAATTTATTTAATATTTAAATTATTATAATGTAGGTTACTTGTCTAATAAGTCTCATTGTTTGAAAGGGTAGATGTCAGGAACAATCTTTTTCTATAGTGTTTCCGAGTGAATTATTATCATGAAACCAACTGTTACGGGTAGAGAATATGTCTGAGCAGTGTTTCTAAGTAAGTGCCTTGTGCCTTGCCTAGTTAAGGTCCCTTTTCCTATGGGCGGTCACATATTTTAACTACCATGTAAAAGCAAAATAAAAACAAAAGAAGAGAAATCTATTCTACACCTATACTCCTCATCCATACAATACTTATGTGTACACTCCTCGCTACCACACCTGAATCTACCTATCATTCTCTTATCACTCATACTCATCCCCGATCTTAAATATTCCTGCATCATCCCTCCCACCATCAAAAGTACATATTTCCTATTATATCTACCTCTCCTCATATAAATACATTGTAAACATTTAATTAGATCCAACTTTTCTTTTGCTTTGGCTGGATATTCCACTCTTGTGGGAGTAAAATCTTAAAAGTTAAAACTAAAGCTGTTTCTTATTTCCTTACTCGTTAACCCGTTATAACTGGATGGTATTTGGTTTGGATAATATTATTTAACTTTCTTTGAAAGATTGCCACTATATTAAAATAACATAAATTGAAAGGTCTAAGACTGAAAATTCGGTTGAACCGGTGATTCGAGTGAACATTTATTTAAAACATTTAAAGATTTGGTTGAGCACTTGTCGGGTAATAGTCGGGTGAACCGGTGTATGATAGGTTGATTGGGTAATAAAACGCAAATCCGAGTATCTGAATTGTCGCCAAAAATTTTTTTTTAAATTAAGCTTAAATTTACTAACCGCACATTTATATTTTATTCACAATAGAAAAATACGCGAGAAACACTCATTCAAAACATTTAACTTTCCAGAGAATCTGTAATAAAAAGAAGTTTATATCATTCTGCAAAAACTTTTGATTTACATGTAATAGCATTTGCAAAGTCAAAGAGAATCGAGGCACTCTTTATATGTGGAAAAGCGGAACATTGTATAGCCATAGGTAGACCAAAGCAATCTGTAATACCAATGCGTCTTAACGCACATATTCAAAAACAGATGACGCTAGTAAGGCTGCAAACAAATTATTTAATTTAAACATGTGTTGTGTTAAGAGTGTTGCATGGTATCCTTATACCGAATGACAATGGTGTATTCACACTATTCTATTCACATTCGTGTAATTATACACAAAAATTATGTGCAGAAAATAATAAATATAAATTTTTATTACACGAATATGAACTTACGTAGCCTATCAACCGAAGATTTCCTGCTTCCAAAAATTAATTAGACATTTCGGACCTACTACTTTTTTTTTAATTTTTATATGTGATTTTTTAATCTTTATAATTGATTTAACAGTAATCTGTTATTTACAGTATTTACTTATTTTATATTTTTCATTTATCTATTTAAATGCTAAAGACAAATTAGTTATTTATTTTAAAACTTGTGTTAAGTTCAATAAATTTAGTTTCAATATTATTAAATTCAATGTTATTGAATTTACGGTAATATCTATTTAGTAGCAGTTTTGAAACTTTTCTTTTCTTTCTTATATAGTTATAATAAATGATAGAGATTTTACATATTCTGAAAAACACATAAACAGGTATCAGAGTAGTGTAAATGGACTTTTGAGCTTAAAGTCTGGATTCGGACCCCAATGTGGTTTATAAATTTTATTTAATTTTTTTTGTTTCTAAAGTAATTTTTGTTATTTTTAATGTTTTACCTTACATCCCTAATCCTAACGTTAGGGTTAGGTTATAGTTATGTTAGGGTTATGTCGGGTTAGTTTATACTAGGTTAGTTTGTAAATACTAATTGCCAGAAAAAGATTGCCTACAAAAGCAAATTGATAGTATATGTAAAATTGTATCCAAAATATTTTACTGCGATGAGACACTGGTATAAATGCTACTCTACAAAATTAGAAAACTACCTTCAGTGCTGATGTTATAATTTATCTTAACTGAGAATGAAGATCTACAAAAATAATACAGATTTAAAAAAGCATACTAATGTTGACATTGAATGATTAGCGAAAGTTTTTCACTTGAAAATTTGTGTAAGGAACCTACTAACTGTACCGTAAAGCAACTAAGAGTATATCTAAAAATATTACAGTTTGATACCATGAGTGCATTCTGAGTGTATAGTTTGTAAGTTTTGAGTAGTCAATTTGAATTTTAATTTTTAAAAGAATTTAATAAAGTTGTTCAGGTAGTTGGTTACCACAAATAAACAATCTTAACAGTAGACAATCGTAAATTGTTTTATGTAAGCCAATGATATTTAAAAGTTCTCTAGAGTTTTGAAACATGTTAAAATATATTTCAGTAAACAACTATTTGCGGTTAACTAACTGCAATTAATGTTGTACTTAGAAACAATGCTCTGTGCGAGATTTCATGTGTTTTCTATTTGCAGCCCAGTTATGTACCTGACACTGTAATTGATTGATTACATAACGCGCATTAATTTTAATAAGAAAATAACTCATACAGCAGTTCACAGTTGAAACGAGCCTAACCGACCTACAATCTAACCATAACCTAACAAAATCTAACTCTAACCAGACCCTAACGTACTGCGCCCATTAATGCGCGTACGTATGAGATCTATTGCTCATTTGTCCTACGTTGGGTTTGATCAGAGTCTTTTGTGTTGCATCGTCTGCGTATAGTTAAAACTCGTGTTATTTTTCCTATTTTTAGTATCTGTGGTAAAGCTCCCTCTGCTAGAGATTTCTTTATTATTTTTGTTAGTTGTTTTATGACTCCTGGTTATATTTCTCTTTTATTGTGGGTAATATTTGAGGTGTAGCTGTTTCGGTTGTCTCTTTTGGTGGGTTTTTGTTATCGTTTTGTAGTCATTGTTGGGTTCTCTCGTATTCTTCGTATTATTCTCTCTTTCTTGTTGGCTAGTTTTTCTACGTATATGATCATTCTTTACCATATTCCTCATGGATTGTTCCTTATTTGTATTGAGTGTATTATTGCTTTTGGAGCAGTTGCTGCATGATAGGAGTTGTCCCCCACATTGGATCTCATAGTAATTTCCTGTGCATTTGGGGCATACTGTGGGGTTGTAGCAATGTTTGACTACATGCCCGAATTTCCAGCAATTCTAATATTGTTTTATCTGTGTGTATTCACTAATGCTACATCTTTTGCACATTACTTTTATTGTTTTCTCTTTGGTAAGTTAAGTATTCTCGGGATTGTTTCTATTATAATGTTAAAATTGTACTTACTTGTGTATCTTTTGTTCACTATTTTGATTTCTTTTGGCTCATAAATGAGTTTATTTTGTTTTAGGATTTTGTTTATTAGCCTTTCATTTTCCTCTTCCTCATCCTCCGCTCTAACGTTGTGGATTATAATTGATGACATACTCTTGTTGGCTGCATTTATGTAGAGTTCGTTTATCTATTCTAATTCTTTAATTCTGTTCTCGAAGTTGTTGTTACCCTCCTCATATTTTAGGGTTATTACACTTAGCGTGACCTTGCTTAGTCCTATCGGGTTCTCGGTTGAGTCTATTACTTGCTTGATCTTTTTGATGGTTCCATGGATTAGTGGTTTATTCTTGTCTTTGGCAGTTATTAGTTCTGATTCTTGTCTTGTTTTCTTTGTCTATTTTTCATTCTTTTGGGGTTTTGTTAATGTGTTCTTTATCTCTTCGCTTATTTTCTTATTGCTTCTGTGTTCCGATTTAGTTCTTTGGTGGTTTTCTGTTTTATATCCGTCTCTGTGGTTTTTTGTATTTTCTTTTTTTAGGTCGCTTAATTTCGTTATTACTTCCTTTTTGTTTTCTAGTTGTTTCGTGTTTATGTGAAACATCCTTTCATTAATGCTCTCTATTGCTTTCAGGATTGTCTTTATTTCATTTTTTATATCTATTATTTGAGCTTGTATATTTCCTTTGTTCTAACCTCCAATTTGCACTCTTCATATATGTAACTTATATAATTTATTTCTATTATTTTTTTATATGTTTCATTACTCACATTAATACATTTATTACGTGTCCATTTTCTGCAGATTTCATATCCTAGACCTTCTTCTTTTTGTTTTACTTTTTTTCACAAATTTGACACTGTCATGTCAGCCATTTTTTTTTTTAATTTCTATAAATAAATAAAACAACCAACAAGATTTGATCCCGAATATTCTGCAGTACCAATCATACGCAATACCCTTTGCAATAGCAGTTCGCTGTGCGATTTTGCATGTCATACATTATAGACACTACTGTGTAAGCTAAATAACCAATCACAGACGCTCATTTGCGTCCAAGCCATAAGTCCAATATATAACAAATAGAAACAACACATAACAAATAGAGAACAAACCTATATCTCCCCATTGATGTATACATTCGAATGATATGAATACAACTCAATGGTTTATCGTGTTTACAGGAAGCAACTATAAAGATGAGTTTGTGGTGGAAAGAGAAAAGTTATTACGACTACGTGCCATGTCTCACTTTATGTGTTTTCAAAACATCGACTCGTGGTGTCTCGTCTAGTGCTAGAGTATATTCCTTTGAATTACTTAGAATAAAAGATTAATTTAGTTTTATAACTTTAACAACTTATTTTTATAAACTTTATGTTTATTTTTTTAAATCTTTCCTGAGTTTGTGGTCTGTGTTCTCTTTAAATATAATATTAACTTAATTCCAACGAATCCTAGATTTAAAGAAAAATGTTTAAAATAATGTTTTAAATAGTTTTGTTTAATAATAATAGTTTAATGGTGATTGTGTCTATAAATGCGAATTATTTATTTTCATATTCATTTGAAATATGATTGGATTAATTGGTTACTACAAAAATTGGATTTTCGCAATTACAACTTTTACATCTATCAATGGAGCAAAGAAAAGGATACATGACGAATATTTATATAAGAAAACCGGTATGTCGAATTTTATTCTAACTTTATAAACTTGAAATGTTAAACGCAACTGTAAGTTTTATTAGAAATTAAAAATTTTGTACTGAAATAAAATTTTGAATAAATCAAACAAAATTAGCCAATAAAAATATATTTAGATGAAGCGAATGACCACGTATAATAAATATTTATATTTCGATTTTGTCAAATTAAAGGTTATCTAAAGGGTAACCAACTTACTGTAACAAAATTGACATTTTATTTCAATTATTCTATAAACGTCTTGATTTTGACTTAGATTGGAATTTTTTTGCCTTTATGTAGCTCTTAATACACAAACTAGAACTACAAAAACTTAGTACAGTTTTCTCCGTTTGGGGATACAACCTCACAAACTGTTTCTTACGAATTCAAGAAACAATTTACCAAAATCATATACATTGATGTAACTAGGCTTTATTCAAATGCTTAAAGTATTAGGTGCATAACAATTTACAAATGTTTTCAAAGAATTTTAATATGATCCAAATCGTCGAAAACTATACGTTGCCACATTC
>WYDF02088445.1:0-10953 GCA_009867245.2 Adranes taylori | reverse complement strand
ATATGTTGACTTTCGGTTACCAAGGTATCCAATGGAGAATTTTTTTAGATATTACGGGCTACATTTCTGGAACCATTAGACTTAGATTCCTCAAGCTTGATATCATTTTAAAGAGAATATATAAAAATATACAAGGTATTAGTAAAAAGTTTTATTGCTTTCTTATCGGTTCTAGCTCGTTCAAACGTTTTATAATATACATAGGTTTAACAAAAAAATTTATAGAGTTTCAACATTCGCTATTCAATTATGAACATACGAGGTACGATAAAATAATACTTGGAATAATTATTTATCTGGAATCATCTTTATTTATTCTTCATAATAATATTGTCCCCTACAAATTAATCCCCATAGGACATAATACACTTCTTCCAGCTTTTTTTAAATTCATCTGAAATTCTAATTTCGATATGGCGTTTAATTGCTTTATTGATTCTGACTTGATCTCGTGAATATTGGTAAAACATCGTCCTTTTAAGGTCTTTTTTATCTTTGGGAATAGAAAACGAATTGCGGGGCTGCGATGTCGGGTGATGCGGAATTATAACGGTGTTGGTTTCTTCCATATATTTGCGAGCAAACAAGAAAATGTGAGCGGATACATTAAAATGGTGCAATCTCTAGGAGTTGTCTCGATACAAATTCGGATACTTCCTTCGGATTGCTTCACTTAAACGGCGTAATACTTCTATGTGGTACTTTTTACTGACCTGGTGGCAGGAACTGATAGTACACTATGCCATTGATGTCGAAGAACCTTTACATTCAAGCGAACTTGGCTAGTTGTGTTTGGTCTTGGCTGGAAGTTTCTATTCGGAAAATTGGGCCTTAGTTTCCACGTCAAATCCATACGATTTGTGTGAGCAATTCTTGATTGTCGTTGATTGCATTAAGCAGCTTCTCAGCAGTGTCAAGTCGACACAGCTTTTGGCCGAAATTCAACAATTTGGAAACAAATTTGACTTCGGCCGCAAGCTCCAAACATTCGAACTAATAGCTTGACATCAGTCAAATGAAATGTCTACAATTCACATGTATCGAGAAGCGAGATAAAGTCGACAGCAATTTCTGCGATAGTGATTCGACGGTTGTCCATAACTATTTTCTTCACCTTTTCGATGTCTCCCAGGGCGCTTGTCATCTTCAACATCGTCGCGGTCTTCTTGGAAACGCTTGTTTTATTTATAGAAGAAGAATTAACAAAAGCAACATTTAACATGTCTAGCACTGCGCTGCACTTCATTTTATTCTTAACACAAAACTGTTTGCAAATTCTTTTTATCACTTGTCAATATATGTTTGGGGACATATCTACCAATAAGACAATTACAAACATTGGACAGTTGGACTTCTACAATTAGCGGAAGTCCGTGTATTATCTGATCATACCTCGTAAAGTATATTTTTGCTCTAATCAAAACGAAAGCAATTTTAAAAGTTGTGAGGTTTTGCTCGGCTTATCGGCAATCGGTCAGATCTGGCCTAAAAATTCTCGCTTCATTAGGGTTCCCCACCATAAAACTCCGATTCCACGTTAGGTTTTTAGTAGCTCTTGATCTGGCCAGAAAGTGAATTATAATCACATCAGAGAACTTTTTAGAAGTACATTTTTAAAATTCTTTTTTTAATTTAAAATTCTTTGCGTTATATTTGTAATAATTAAATAAATAAATAAATGAACCTTTATTGGCATGAATATTGTCATAAATACAAAATAATATAATATATAATTCAAAATGAATACAAAATAGCTTAATTTATTGCAAATTCTTCTAAACCTAAAATTAATCTTCTAAACCACATAATTCTTCTAAACTTCAACTTTGGAGAAGAAAATGCCATTTTTTTGTCTCTTTCTTCTTCCCCTCATCCCACACTGCCAATTTCCTCTTCCTACACCTCTAACCACTCCATTATTTTTCAATCCTTCCCTACTACTTTCTTCACAATTTTTCCTTCTAAATTTCTTTCCCACTTTCTATTATTTATTTCCGTCATCACTCTTCTCATTATCTCTATACCCTTACCCTCCTTACCCAGGCATGCCCTCCAATTTTCCCCTAACACCTTTTCCCTTTCATTCCATTCGAACACGTCACACTCTTTTATTCAATGGCTCCACCTTTCTTCCTTCTTTCTACACAATCTACACATTCTTTCCTCCTCATTCATCCAATATTTATTTCCACCCTCTTCGTTCCCGGTCTAAACCTTTCAATCATTCTTTTCTGTTCCATGCTTAATCCTAATACTGAATACCTTGAAATCTCTTCCTCATCCATAATCCACTTATACTTATTATTATATATACTTTAATTTATTTTTGCTTCTCTCTCTTACTTTTCCATATCCATCATCCTTTTCATTACCTCGTGCATTGCATCTTCCCCTCCAATCGTCCTCTCTAATCATCTATCACTCGACCACCCAATCCTTCTATTCATGTGTTTTCTACACTGAATTCATTCACTCTTATAATCCTCTCTGCTCCCGCTCTTAAATTCCTCAATGTATACTTCCCTAACCAATATTCTCCCTTCATCTCTCAACATCTTCCCGTCAAACATATACATTTTATTCACACCGCTTATTCAGCATTTATTTTTCTTAACCCCCTCCATAACAATATCATTCCTAGTATTCCTAGCCAATCCCAACATCTTTTTTATACATCCAATCTAAACTCTCTCCTTCACTGCCCACAGCTCTGCTCCATACATCATTATGCTATTTACACATAATTCTATAATCCTTAATCTCATATCTACTAATACACCAAACCTCTTCTCCCAAACCATTTTCATTCTCTACTTAGCTTCCTTCGCTTTTTTTTGTGACCATCTCTACATGACCCTTACATGACCCGTTTCGTACATATACGATTTTACTCTTTCAGCCTCCAGTCCCCTTATTTTGAATACATCCTTTCTACTTTCTCTCTCTT
Source organism: Adranes taylori (assembly GCA_009867245.2). NCBI lineage: Eukaryota > Metazoa > Arthropoda > Insecta > Coleoptera > Staphylinidae > Adranes > Adranes taylori. The sequence continues at coordinate 8,006 of WYDF02088445.1, read as the reverse complement.
CTTACACACCATCACTTTAGTAAATCTACATTCATTTCCAATCCCCTCCTGTCCATATATCTCCTCACCCTCTCAATCATCTAATTCATCTCTTCCTTATCACTCGCTATATCCTTCACGTAGGTAAGAGTCCATAACTTTATACTACCTATCTTTAGCCCACCCACCTGACCCATCTCCAACACCTCTTCCAAATCAGACACATATATATATTAAACAACCATGGACTTATTGGGCACCCTTGTTTTACCCCACGTTTGGTCTCAAACAATTCCCACATCCTGTCATACACTCTCGCCCTAACGTTCGTACCCTCATACAATCTCTTTACCATTCTCGTCAATTGTCCCGATATCCATACATACTCCATTCTCCCCCATAGTATCATTCTTTCTACTCTATCAGATGCCGCTTAAGATCTACAAATACAAAGTATAGCTTCCGTATTCGTGCTATTTTTCGATTCATTACATCATTTATCGTAACTATACTATGTCCTGTCCCTCTAAGTTTAATAAATCCGTTCTGAGTTTGCAACATAATTCCTTTCAAACATACGTCCTCTTCGAATCTCCCATTTATCACCCTTGCATACAGCCTGAAAAGCCCATCCATAATCGTCACTCACCTATAGCTATTAAAATCCATTCTACTTCCGCTTTTACATACTGGTACTATTTCTCCTTTTTCCATTCCTCCGTCACTTCATGCTCACCTTTCCATATTCTAAACATTCCTCTTACTAAAGCGCATAATCCATTTCGCATAACGCATAACCCAAGCGCAAAGCATTCCTATTATTTTCGGCACTTTCATGATTTATAGATCATGAGTTACCAGATAAGAGACTTTACTAATAAGACACTTTACCGACAAGACCACCAGATAAGACACTTTACCAGATAAGAGATTACTGAAGTGAAAAAAAAAATCCTATCGTTTGGTTATATTTTTCAGTAAGGTTGTTATATATAAGTTCAAGTAATTCAGGAACGGTGATAGTCCGCTTTTGATTAAAACTGGAATAGTTTTATACTTTTTTGGTCATCTCTATTTTTTTAATATCTGTGTAACTGCTGAAGGTCATCTGGTGGTCTTATAGTCGCCATATTTTCCTTGGAAAATTAATAATTTTCTTTCAGTACTTTGTTGGTTTCAAATAGTAATCGGTTTTGTTAAAACTAATCAAAAACTTGTGGCACCAGATCTAAGATTTTCTATTAGTTTAAAAAGACGTTAGGAAAATTGAAATATTTTTCGGGATTATCTACAACAACAAAAAATTAAATCTATTGCTTTTTATCTTATTATTTAGGTCATCCCTGTACATTGGACATTAAAGTCATCTGAAGAAAAAATTATATTATTTTCAACGTTACTATGATTCTAGTAGCGACGAGATAGCTTCCTAAATGATAGATTGTCGTAAACATATATCAACTTCTGATATTATTTTATTCTAATCCGTATGTTTACAAAAAGAGCACGCGTCTTTGGAAAGGAAAATCTATCTATCTATTACGAGAGACAAAACGCATTTCGAAATGTATAGGCGTAGACCAAAAGATCTATATGTTTTAGAAATGATTCTTTCTAAATTTACACCTAGATTTTGGTTGCGGCTTTTCACACACGAGGCGTGTGCATATTATTTAAGACATACTTAAATTTATTACCTGTAACCACAAACAACAAACTTTATTAATGACAAATTATGAAAATTGGATAATGTCAAAAGGATAGATCAATAAGCCTATCTTTTTGAAAAATAAATTAGATCAACAGATCAATAAGAAGTTTTATAATCACATTCTGAACTTTTATTAATTCATTGCAATGTTGGATATTATTTACAGTATTATTCATCGGATTTTTAATTGCATTTAAATTATTAGTCGAGCGAAGTATGTGCTGGCAGTTGAACTTATTGTTCTACTAAGTTCAAATGTCAGCACACACTTCTCTGGATAAGAAATAATTTCAATGCAATTCAAACTCCGATGAATAATACTGTAAATAATATCCAACATTGCAATGAATTAATAAAAGTTTAGAATGTGATTATAAAATTTCTATTGGACGCTTGGCTATTTGTTTTGATGTTGTTACCATAGAACGACACGTGTCGTCGTCTCTTATGGTACGATTGAGTAGTTCTGGATTATCAACTCATTTGGATATATGATCGACGAAGTTTTCACAACCATTTTTTTATTCAAAATGTAACACAGGAATCCATTGATTAGTGCGGTTAATTAATCCTCGAAAAACGCAGAATATAACAAAACCGCACTAATCAAACATTAGAACCAATGGGAATAAATTTAATGAATCCTGTAAAATGTACAAATTGTAATAAAATTATATTTTTTTATCAATGTTTACTTATGTATACCGCACATCATCATTTTTATTACAAACGAGAGCTGTTTAACGGAAGAGTGATTTTTCAAAACTTGGCACCACTGTCGCGCTGATGACTATATTCCTAAATTCAGACACCTTTTAGAAACTACTATCAAAATTTCGTGTAAATTTGTCAATTAGTTTACGTTCGACAGTCTTTAAAGTAAACAATTTATCAACTTTTGATTCAAAATAAATAAAAAGGAATTTCGTGCTTTATAAAACGTGGAAAGAATATTACGCGGAAGGAATATTAAAGAAACTGAAGAAATGATATGGTGAATCTGCCGCTTTGCATGAAAAATTTTTCCAAATGCTTTGCTGCCTTCAGAAGAGGTAATATGCTGACCACTGATGATGCTGAACTTCCTGAGCCTTCAAACTCTGTTACTTCTCAAGAAATGATTGTTGAAGTCCATGCCATTGTAAGAAATGATCGCTGCATGAAAGTGTGTCAGATAGCTAATGAAGTGAACATTTCAACGCAAAGGGTGCACAATATTTTACATCAACGTTTAAACCTGAGAAAGTTAACCGTAAGTTGGGTACCGCCTTTGTTAAGTGTACCGCAAATGAGCACTTGTGTTTCATTTTCCTATCACACTTTCTCTAATTTTAAATATAGCAATAGACTTATTTCATCGATATGTCACCATCTGAGATACATCCTTATACTTCAGAAGCTAAAGCGCTATCAAAACAATGAACTTTTCCCGATGAACATATTTGGAAAAAGGCAAAAACCGTTTTTCTTATGGCCACGATCATTTGGAATTTCCAAGGCGTAGTCTCTATTTACTACTATCGACCTGCCCCGGCTTCGCATGGGTATAATGAACTAATAAGGCGTCATAAGTGCCCGAGCGATTTAGACACATATATCATCCGATCCATTTTTGGCGCTTTGACATTGACAGTTTATAGTCGCCATATTTTCCTACGGCGTTATCCGCGCCTACTCCTGCGCGGACAAGGGATGCCTGCAGCGTTGTCTGCGCCTCCTGCGCGGCCAGAGGATGCCTCCGGTGCGGTGTATATCAACCGCGGAATATATCATTCGATCAATTTTTGGCACTTTGTCATTGACAGTTTATAGTCCTCATATTTTCCCACGGGCAGCGATGCCTACGACGTTGTGTCCACCTGCGGCGCGGCCAGGGGATGCTCCCGGCGCGCCATATATCAACCGATCCATTTTTGGTGCTTGAACATATACAGCTTATAGTCCTCATATTTTCCGATGGCGATGTTCGCGCCTACCGCGCGACTAGGAAATGCCTAGAGCGTTGTCCGCGCCTCCTGTGCAGCTAGGGGATACCTACGGCGTTGTCCGCGCCTCCGGTGGGACCAGATGATGCCTACTATGTCGTCTGCGCCGCTGGCGCGGCCAGGGGATGCTTTGACTCACTATTTCAAAATTGTATTAAACATTAATATTCTCTACAACTACAACTACAATAGTTATTATTTTTTTTAACATCATGAAGTTTTTTTCCCTGTCTGATCCCCATAAATAACATGCATGTATTATACTTAATATCGCGTTAAGAAGCACGTAAGTAATTTCTTGACTGGAGAGCTGCGAACATAAATGTCATCGCTACAAATCGTTCATTACTACTGTAGACCACAGAGAGAAGCATGCATTGGTGCGTGCAGGCGAGCATTGTCTAGTGCGTAAAGGTTTAGTCAGCGTTAACAGCGGGAGCGCACGGAAATATGTCGACTTGATATGTATGCCATCTTTTCTCTACTTTATATAAATAAAATATACATGTATTATACATATAAACCTTCCGGATCAAATTCTCTAAATGATAGTGAAAACCATATCAAAATCTGTTACATAGTTTAGGTGTTCAAACAGACAGACGCGGATAGCGACTTCATTATATATATATATATATATATATAGAGAGAGAGAGAGAGAGAGAGAGAGAGAGAGAGAGAGGTAGAGAAGAAGAACGCAATAATTGGCCAATTAATTTTCTCACCCGTTTCGATGCAGAACTAAACAAAAAACAGTGTAGTCAAAAACAAAGTTTTGTTCCACCAAGATACCGGACCCTCTCATTCGTTCGCCATTGCAACCGGTAAATTAATCGAATTAGATTACGAATTGCATGCCTTTCTTCCATATTTACCAGATCCGTCAGATTTTTTCTCCTTCCCAAACTTGAAAAAGTGGCTCGGTGGAAAGAGATTCTGTACAAATGAGGAGGTTATAGCAGCAACGGATGCATATTTTGCGGAGTTTTCAGAAAATTATTTTTATGTTTTTACTCCAAAAGAACTGTGTCATTGAAAAATTACTTTCCTATCAAACACCCCTCCTATATCTACAAGGAATATATTAAAACAAGATATGTATGATTACGTTTTATTTTGTTATAAAAAAATTTATCTAAATTCAAAGGAACACTTTGTTATTGGATTAACATACTCATGTAAATTAATTCAATTAATTAATTAACATATAAATAATCCTCAATTATAACACAAATAGACCAATTAAATTTAATTCAATAATGTAGTAACGATATGTGTAACCCCCGATACAAGGAAAAGACTTAACCCCAGAAAGCTAAACTGTTCAAAAGTTACCTTAAAACTAAACTATAGTCAAAATTACGACAGTTTAATTAAAAATAAAAAATACTTCTTTTTTAATGAATACAACTTTAATTGAACTTTAATGAATATAATTAGTCATAACACATCATTACAAACATATTTCTGTCAAATTTGGATATTTACAAATCCTCAACGCAGTCGACAAAGCACTTTCCGCGATGCTCAGCGCAAATTGGCTTGTTACAGCGATAGGAGTAAACCGTTGTCATCCTTCTCTTGACGAAATGGCAAAAACCACAAATTGTTCGTGGTAGGTTTTGAGGGAGGGCATGGGTCCTATCTGGTATCGGAACTTTCAATATATGGGCAATAGATTGCCGGAGTTTGCGTGTCAAAGTTGGGTACTGGAATCGCTGTTGAAGCCATGGCTCGATAATTATAGGTTGTGTATTTCCATAGCAAATTTCCTCCTTGAAATCGGTTTCTGATCCCTTTTTACAAGATTAGTGACGTAAATGACATATGCATTCACAAGTATAATGTTCAACATACCGTAAAATACGCATAAGGGATACATGACATTTGATGACACATTTGGCCCAAAGTGTCAACTGTCCCTTTTGTGGCACTGTAGGTCTCGATTATTTGAGGTTTCTTGCAGACTTAATCGATGACAGGCTTTTGGTGGAAAGTCGATAGTAGCAAAACCACTTTTGAATTTTTCACCTTGTATGAAACTATAGTTTTTGGCCCATTGGAACAAAACATGCTTGTCCCTATGGCTCTGCCCTTGGGATTTTTCATTTCGCGTGGGATTTCTCGATGGTCTTTTCTTAGTGTACCTATAATCGTAAGTTTGTATGGGGCTTTCAAAAGTGAGGTTGCCAATGGAACAGATGTAAACCAATTGTCAATGATTATGTTGCGATTGGATCCATGACAAGTTGTTGACAGCTTTTTCACAAAAATCTCGGCTTGAGGTAAACCTTCTGTGCCCAACGTTCAATCTGTGTAAGGAATCAACCATATATTTGGTGGCATTGTCACACATTAAAACTAACTTGAGCCCATATTTATCTGGCTTGTTCGGGATATACATCCTAAAATTACAACGCCCTCGAAATGCGAACAACTGCTCACAATAATCAAGAAAGTTCTTTCTTGATTCTTTCGGGCTTGTAAGAAATTCGGCACGCAGCAATTAATAAATCCCAAACTTCCCTCATAGCAGCAAACTGGTCAATTTTTCATAGGAGCAAAGGATCCTCCCAAGCCAGCCAGGATCCTCCCAAGCCATTTTTGGGTCTTCTTCTGATCATCTACGAGTGATCGTCTACAGATCTTCGCATGATTCGATCAGCATAATTCACCATTAATTGACCATTAATTGATAACAAACCTATTCTTGCAAAGCGAGCGAAAAATCGCAGTCCTGAATCTGATTTATTCAAAGCAAACGCCAACGACAAATCGGTTATTTTATTTAAAATTTAAATTAAATTCAACTCCAGTTAATAGTAAAATTTTATAACATCAAATCAAGTATAGAAAAATTATATTATTTAATTTTAGGCTGAAGCTTTCGATATCTTATCATCATCTTCAATCTAATCTTCAATCCTTCTTTCTCACTCATATCAATATTCAAAATTGTAATCCCTTATTGTAATCCCTTCAAAATTCCCTATTGTAATCTACGTCTTCGATGAGAAAACGAGGCGGGCAACATCAAAAGAAGAGGGACGTCAAATGGCTAGCTCATTAGATCAGCAGAAATGACAGAGCCAAGACTCTCGAGAGGCATATCAAGTAGGGCTGCCCACGGACACCATGTATGCTGATTGACGTTCCCATTACATCACTCCAATGAAGCAGCAAGAAGAGTCTACCTCCTAAAGCTACAGGCGATGTGCCATTGCCACCTACATCCGACGAGAGATTGTTCTACAAGGTAACTCGTTAAAAGCATCGCCGTCGATTATTCCGCTATTACTACGACAACAGCGAATAAATCCTTCCTGCGCAGCCACTTCAATTTCTTTCGTCAAAAGAATTACCTCATATGTTCAACAATTTATCTCACACTGTCTACTACGTATTTCATACGATCGTCATACTAACCAGTTTGAACAACCTACAATATCTTAGTTAACCGTTCATCCATCATTCAACCATTTAATTCTACCGACGTTTTGTAGATGCAGAAGAAAAGCCAAAATATAATCAGAAGAACAAATTAATATCAAGAATCAAATTATCTTTAGTTCACTATTTTAGTTTTTTCTTACTAGTCTGATATTGGAAGATGATGATCAAGATGATCATCTTAACAAAATCTTGCATTATAAGTAGAAACAATTGTAGAAACAATTGTAGAAACAATTGTAGAAACAATTGTAGAAACAATTGTAGAAACAATTGTCAGTAAATTAAAATCGCGAGTCGTGTCATATATATGAAGTCATAAATATTAAGAAGAATGGAACAAATTATTTTACCTCGTTATTGCGTATATCTATTTATCTGTTCGAGTACTTTATTATAATAAGATTTGCAAATTTATAATAGTCAAAAGCATAACTTAAATCCTGCTTTTATAAGATAGATTATGTAACAAGTTGAATCTGTTTCCCCTCGTCCACGATTTTTCGGTAACAATCTATTTGCTTGTCTATCATCGACGAACCTTCATGCTTCTCTCTTGATCTATATGTAGCATGAGTTCTTTTGCTTTATCTAATATTGTTTTACTAAAATTTCTTTTCGAACGTTACAAGTCGTTCCGTTTCATCTGCTTCCTCGTATGCACGTTGATGATCAATTTCAATAAGTTCGTTGCCCATTAAATCTTTAGAATGTGATTCTAATAATTCCCTGACATTTTCGAAATCTTCGTCATCAAATCCAAGATCTGCTGCAATGGAAGTAATAATATAATATAATAATAATATAATAATAATAATATAAACCTTTATTGGCATAAGTATTTACAAACACAACTCAATATATACATCAATATTTACATC
>WYDF02088434.1:0-10953 GCA_009867245.2 Adranes taylori | reverse complement strand
CATATTTAGGGGTGAATGTGCGAGTTATTTGTTTGATTTTAGTGTACACGTCTCTCGTTTCATTCTTATGAAAGTGCTGTTCAATTTCCTGACAAATTCCATTCAGGTAGTTATTTAGTAATTTAATACCACCTATTCTAAAAACATAATATTTTGTGTTTTTCTAAATATGTTATTGAATGGTGGTACTCTAACAGTATATTTGAAAATTAATGGCTGAAGTTGTGAAGCGACCTGTATAGTTTTTAATGCTCGTAAAACATTTAATATGATTTAAAACATTTAGAAGTATATGATAAGTTGATCTTTAGAAACATGTTCATAATATAATACATATGCTTTATATTGTAACTACAAAATACTCATTTCTATACAATTTCTTAAAAGACATTAATGTCATCAATTCGCCAACATGATACTGTTATGGACAAAGTAAGTGACGAATCAGCTGAACTATCGCAGAGCAGCGGTGATACGCGTTTGGCGGTTAAAGCACAACAGACTGCATCACGTTTCCAAGCAGTACAAAGTACAGCACGTGAAATTGTTAAGAAATGCGAACAAGCAGTTGCCGATCATAAGATTTTCAATGACAAATATAAGAGCTGTTCGGATTGGATTGCAATAGCACAAGCCAAGTAAGGACATTTATATTTTAATTAATAAATTATATAAGTAAAATAAAGTAAATAAATATAGAAATTTAAATGTCGAGTATAAAATTTCAATAGTGTGATGTAATTATTAATATGTGGACAAATTAGGGAAGTTTTAATTGATTATAGCTTCCCATAACTCCCCATAGGTATACGACTTTACTCAAATCTGTAGCCGCTTGTAGATAATGATAATTGATTGAAAATAATCTTAAAGTAAATGAATAAATTAATTGCATTTGTTATTAGTTAAAATTAACTTATCGAAATTATCAAGTAAAATCAGCTTAATTTTTGAAGCGTTTTCTGATATCTATATATATATATAAATCAATGTATGTTTGTATGTATGTCCTTTATGCCTGACTATACCATCCATCAAATCGACATGAAACTTTAGGAATTTGTTGAGTACACTCCCGGGAAGGTTTCTGTGAAATTGGTTTTTTTTGAAATTTTATACTGGAGCAAAGATACAGATACAGCCTCAGCAATGTTTCCTTATGGATAGATAATATATAATAAAGACGAGATTACTGGAATATGGAAACACAAATATTCTTGAAATTTTGATATAACGTGGCATTCGAATACGCGTGTGTTTTTGTATACTTAATGCGGGAATACGGGAACATGGGAATACGTTAATATGGGACTACGGGAAATCTGGAATATGGGAATACGGGAATATGTAAATAAGGGGGTACGGAATACAGGAATTCGGGAATACGGGCATATCACGGGTCGCGGCCACAGGCTACATCGCTGGCCGCATCAATTAGGCCATGTCCGCATTTCATATCAGACTGAGATTCATTTCATATCAGACTAAGGAACAGCAAAGCGTGGCCGGGTTTAGCTAGTTATTATATAAAAATATGAGCGAAACTTTTTTTACAAGTTTATCAAGCGTGTGGAGAAAGATATCAGTTACGAAGTTAAGTGGTACAATAAAAAAGTTTACTATAAGGCACAAATATAATTTAAAAATTCAACAATTATAAAGAATAAATTAAAATTTAAAAAAAAATAGTTTTAAGTTTAGAAGAAAAATCTTGAACATCTTGGTCCTGATAACTTTAGTATTTATAAATAGTTCATCAATACGTCTGATTTGATCTTGAAATAATTACTGTTTGTTGTATCAACAACTAGTAAATTTTAAAATATATGTTCTTAAATATTAGTGTTATTGAAATCTGATATCCAATGTCACATCAATGTAATATACAATGCTATTATATACCGATTTCTTTACGTATTGTTTTAATATCATTGACGAAATATCTGTAAATAGTTAAAAATAGTTAAATATTAATTTAGACTTTAATGTAATTACTAAAAAGTGCATAAAATATTTTCTTCTTATCTTCTATCGTTGGATGTTGCTTACACTGTTCAACTTGCTTGAACAATATAACTAATTTTTTTGCATGTAATTGTATGTACTTTTTTCATTCATACTTTCCAGATTTGAAAAATGTCAGTCCGAAATAAAACCTGGTTTAAGAGAAGCTTTGAATGAAAAACTAAACGTACTCAAAGATCTACTTTCTCAACAGCCAGCTGGAATATCAATGATACATAATGTCACTGAGTTAGGTGAAAAGTTATACCAGAGTACAGGCAACGATGGTCAGGACATAATACGAAATCAACTTGCCGATTTACAACAAGCTATGGAACAACTATATGATTCAATTCTTATAGAGGATCGTACATTAAAAGAGAAATTGAATCGGTAAGTATTTTAACTGAGATTTCTACTATTTTACAGTATTTAATACTCCACACTCAATACTCCTCAATACACTCAATACTCTACACATCACCCTTTTCATCTCCGCTCTTTCTTTTACACCCCATACTTTCGTTCATATAATAAAATTCTTTGCAAACAAACGTCCAGTATTGTGAGTCTCATTCCCAAATTTCCTTGCATTACTCTATTTGACAGAAACACTGGATTTTTACTTTTTCTGGTTCTGTTTCTTATTCCTCAATTTAGATGTTTCTAAGTAGCATCGTTTCCTTGACTTTTGGCGTTTTTCTCTGCCCTAAACTTTAGAAGATTTTCTGCTATCCAGTTCCTTTTTTTTACGTTCGGATTAAAAATTTTGTTTAGTTTAATTATTAAATCAATTTATAGATGGAGTAATTATGAAGATTGCATAGAAAAATTGAAAAAATGGATGGTTGAAATGGAATCGCAAGTTTTATTGGATTTAGTTCTGAAGGCAACGTACGAGGAGAAACAGCATCAACAGCAAATTTATCGTAATCAACTGCAGGATGCTACGTCACATCAGGAGGATATTATTTGCTTAAAAGACACCATTGAGAATCTAGCGGAAGGAGGCGAAAAAGCTGCTAAAGATCTAGATGAAATCGCGACGAGACATAAGGCTCTTTTGGAGAAATTACAATCGTTTGTTGATAAATACGATGCGATTGTAAATAATCATCAATTGTTTAATAAATCAGTACAAGAAGTCGAGGAATGGTTGGATACGACGATACAACAAATTGGGCAATTTGAAATAACCGACTTGGATAAGATTGGTTTAGTGACTAATTTGGAAAAGTTGAAGGTATATTAACAAAATTAGAACATACACAATACAAAGATATTGTTAGGAAAGAGTAGGGTCATATCTCGTAAACCTTTATTGGCATTAATACATTCTATACAACCATTCTTTATAAAAAACATAGAAATTATTAACTAACCAAAGTAACTAAATTAATCAATACAATAAGTAGGAAAGAGTAGATGAAAGTCATTTCTTTTTGTTCCTTAATCTTCCTTATTTTTTTCTGTTCGGTCCTTACTTGGTTTACTGTTACTTCATCTTCCTTCCTCTTTCTTTATTTCTCTTAAAATTTTCCACTTCACTCCAACCCCTTTACTTTCCTGTCGCAAACACCCTACTTTTCAACCTCTTCCCTCTCTTGCTCAAATCCTACACATACTCTCGCTCTCATTCGTCCAATACCGATTCCCACTCTCTTTGCTTCCACATCTAAACCTCTTAACTTCCATCCTGCATATAGACGTTATGTACCCAGACCTAACTCCTGTTCTTATCCATTTATACTTTTTATTATACCTGCTTTCCGTATTGTTTCATCGTTCTCTTGCTTTTCCCGTCTTTCATTTTCTATTCTACTTCATTTATGAAGCCTTTTCTATTGTTTATCATATCATACCATCTACTTAAAGATCATTCTATCCTTTCATATGCTTTTTTTTTGCTCCTATGAACCAATCATTCCTATATATACAATTTATCACCTCATTGAATCCAACCCAATATACACTTTTAATCAATCTGTGACTCTTTCATCTCAAATTTAACCATTTTTTTAACCCAGCTACCCAGCATTTAAACCTTTCAAATTCCTGCAATAGGGTCTCACATGGTGTAGATCTCTCAACTCGTATTATTCTCTTCATACATTCTACTTGCTCTCTTTCCTCTTTTTCACATACTGTGAACAGAATCGAAATTCTTAGTTAAAGTTAGAACGCATGTATGTAACGCTACCCTTAAATTTGAGTACTCGTTTTGCATTGTATTCGCTGCTAGCATTTGTCTGACGAAAGGTGCATCGAAGAATTCTTCTCTCTTTCAACTCGTTTTTTTCCACCAGTCTGCCTCTTCATGAATTGAAGCTAAAAACATATCACTTCTCGCATCTAAGAAAGCTTTTGTTTTTATTGTCGCATGTAAATTATGCATTTTTTGAATATTGTCGCGCCACAAATTGGTTTCAATTATTGTATCGTACTATTATAATTTGTTAATAATTTAAGACTTTAAAGTTTTGATAATGCTTTCATCTGACTGAACTACAACTACACATTTTATGGTCCTTTGTCGACGACACAAATTAAAGCCAGCATTTCAGTATTTCGTTACCTGTGCTCAACGTAGTTTACATATGATGTGATCGCAAAATCATCCTTAGAATTATAAATAACTCCTTTCGTTATATTCATTCATACTCAACATTCTTTGATAGAGAATAGTCATCTATTGTTTAACTATATAAATTTGTTAAACATTGTTTGGTATTTGTTTCCTCAGTTGATTTATTTAGTTTGTATTTTTATCGTATTTTAATATTTAAAAATCATGGCATCGGATAAGAAAGATGAAATTATTCGGTTATATAAATCACGCGAATCTCTTAAAGCCCACTTAACAATGTCCAATAATTATTTGATTGATTTAAAGTTACAAATTGAAAATTAGTCTCTTAATAAATATCAAATATTTGAATTAAAAACTCGAGTAGGTAGATTCGACAAAATTATGAGTAATTTTGACGATATTCAAACGGAATTGGAAATTTTAAGTAACAATGACATCGCCGTGCTATAAGAAAGAGAAAATTTCTAAAACTCGTACTATTCACTGTCATCCTCTGCTAAATTACTTTTGAAGGAAGATGACGGTGAACATGACTCAGCATGACTCAGCTTCTTCTTGTTCACATAAGTCTTATCGATTCAATAGTGATTCTTGATGCAGTTATGATGCTGTTAAATTAACCACCACAAAGCTCCCCACTTTTGATGGTAACTATGAAAGGTGGTTTGAATTTTACGATACGTTTAAATCTCTGCTTCATTATAGCACCAAGATAAATTCGATACAGGAATTCCACTATGTGCGTTCTGCTATACAAGGCCGCTAGAGTCTTTGCGTCACTTGTAATTGCTACAAGTAGTTACTTGATTGCGTGGCAATTACTAATTGAACGTGATGAAAACAAGAAGTTGCTTATTGATAACCACATCAAAGCACTCTTCACTATAGAGAAAATGAACTTCGAATCTTCTGTCTCCATTAGAAAAATAATTGGCAACACTTCTAAACACTTACGCTCTCTTGATTCACTAGGGCAACTTATTGAGCACTGGGATGACTTAATAATATATTTGATTATTACGAAATTAAACTCAATAAGCGTCCGCGATTGGAAAATTGATAGATCAGAAGAGACTACTACTTTAGATGAATTAATTACCTTTATAAATAACAAGGCAGACATGCTTGAAACATTGTCAATTTCCCAATCTCAAAAATCGTAATAACTTGCCCCTAAAGACAAAACTCATAGCAATTCATTTGTGAGTACTACACTTTCTTGTAATTTTTGCAATGGTAGTCATACGATTTATACATGCGAAAGATTCAAAGCTCTCTATCGAATAGCGTACTTCTGAAATAAGATGAAATCTTTGCAGATCTTCTGGTTGTAGGATGTACAGTAGAAAGCAGCAGGAAGGTTACGCCGCTATAACACCTACACCATATTTAAGCTCCTCTGATTTTGATCGTAATTCTTCACCTCTTGCAGATACTCATATATTTCATACAAAAATAGATGCTTATCATTCTCAAATCCTCTTGTCGACCATACTGATTTACGTGGGAGATCACATGATGTGACGGCATGAACCCAATGGGTTTTCTCTACCTCGGAATGAGTGGCCCGACAACTCATTCCAGCAAGTAAAACAAATGCCGAATTAAGAACTCACAAGTTCAATGCGCTCCACTCTGCTGGTTGGGAGACATTCTATTGAGTTTGCTAGGTACTCATCGCTAAAACGATTTAGTTTAATGAATCACTTTAACGAAATAAAAGGTATGAATAAATCATAATGGTAAGAGGGTTGTCAGGAATGAATCTTGAAGTTGGTCTGATGGAATTTAATTTTATACGAATTATAATAATTTTTTTTTCTGTTTTGTAATGTTTTTATGTGCAAACTATTACTATATTTTGAGTTGTATTTGGTATAAGAATATGCCAACAAAGGTTGTTATTTATACTATAGCTAATTATTAGGTTTTATGAAAAAGTGTATTCCAAAGTGATTCAGTGTAGTTAAGAATTGGCCACCAAGCATAACATTAATTAGTTCTTATAAAAGAGGTTTTTATTGTTATTATTTTATTTTTATTATTAATTTTTTAGACTTTGAAACAAAGCTTACCTGATGAAGAATGTCGTATAGTTATAGTACGCACGCTTGGCGATAAAGTACTTTCATTCACTAGTCAACCAGGACATACATCTTTGCGAACGATAATTGGTAAAATTGAGGAGAAATGGGCAGCGATTAAAGCGAACGTAATAAATCTAATCGAAAGTACGGAAACCAAACTCGCCAGTTGGAATGAATTTGAACAGTTAAAAGATGGTATATTGTCTTGGATGCGTGAAACCGATACACAACTACATTCGGTTAATCTAAATACTACCGCCGATGAGAAGAAAGATCAACTGATGACGCTAAAACATCTTCAAGGCGAAATAAAAGCAAAAGAGTTGGAAATCGATGCGGTTACGGATCGCGCCCAGCAATTGAATAAAGTTTTAGGAGAAAGAACGTCACAAATATCTGAAATAGGCATCAAATATCAACAGCTTTATCATAAAGTAAAGGATTTATGCGGTCATTGGCAATCGTATGTGAATGATCACGAAGATTTCAATACTAAAGTGAGAATGTGCGAGCAGTGGTTGGAAGATGTTAGGAGAAAATTAGCTTATTGTTCAGATATTGGACCAGCATCACAAAAGGATTTGGAACAAAAAATGGCCGTTTTACAAGATTTAATCCTTTTTAAAGATGAAGGTGAGTCTTATTGTTTGGAGTAATGATAATAATTGTATGGCATTTAAGTAAAAGTATGTCTTTGATATGTTGTCACCGATTATTTTTTAATTTTGTGAAAGTGGTAAATTAAGTTTACGTATGATGAAATTTATGGCATTCTCGCATAGCCACTATATCGCACAAACCCTCTTATCCAGGACAACTGCTCTTCTCCAATCCTTTATAGATTACTTTAGGATTACACTTTTTTAATTTTTATGTTTATCGTAAAAACGGCTATAGGTATAGGGACATTACATATGGATCGACAAAACAATTCATTCTACAGCACTTGCTGTAAAAATATACGGGTTGGTCCATTTAAGACAATGGAGAAAAATCACTTCAAAGTCGGCAAAGTTGATACTTTTATACTGACCACCCTGTTTATCTGATAATAACAACAAGGTACATGTACTATTTTTTGATCTTAACCAATCGACACAACAAATTTTGTTTCTAAATCTCCAAGCGTTTGGACACAGCGTCGTTTTAATTTACAATATGAAATTCACAATGTTTTGACAAAAACAATTGTAACTTGAGAACCGCTGAGCAGATTAGTTTGATACTTCTACAAATGTTAGAGGATAGCCAAGAGTTTAAAATATATAGGTTATTCCATTTAAAAAAAGTAAACTTTTTCATGTAGCAGCGTCAAGTCGACACTGTTTTTGATCGCAATTCATCAATTTGGAAACAAATTTTTCTGCCACTTGGTCTCATACGCAAAACATCAAAATAACAGCTTGACATGAGCTAAATGAAATACCAAGATCTTCAGCAATTTCTCTGATACTGATTCACCGGTTATTGACAGCTAGTAATAAACTAAATAACCAATATGACTGCAGTTGTTAAAATATGTTTGGGGACATATCTGCCAACAAAAATTTTCCATTGGATTTCTACAGCCCGCTAAATTTAAAAATTGCGAGTATTATCTGATCATATGTCATATACAGTGAGTCTGGACATTGAGACAGTCAAATTTGTTCATTATATGCTTTTGTTTTATTTCATTTAATTAATATTGTATTATATAGGTTTTGGAAAAGTACAAAATCTGGTAGAACTCGCTCAGCAAGTATTAGCAAATACGGCACAAGAAGGACACGCTCCAGTAAACAACGCATTAGGAAACATTTCCGATCAATGGTCGATTTTAGCGTCTAAAATGATTGAAACGAAAACAATTCTCGAAGATCTGTACACAAAATGGGCGGGTATGCGTGAGCAAATCGACAATTTTAATAGCACAATCAAGTGGATGGAGGAACAAGTGGCTACCTATGAACCTTTCATGGCGTCAATTGCTGAGAAAAAGACACAATTGGATGGCATTCAAGCTGTCGACGAGAAGGTCAGATGTGAGAAGATTGAAGTGGAAAACTTGAGGACTAAAGTTGAGGATATGTTAACTAGCAAGCAACAGACTGTCTCTGCTATGGAAGCCAAAAATATTTTAGATAAATTTGACGATTTAGCGAAGCAGATTAATGTAAGTATAGTATTAGATTTAAAATTTTTTATCCATATTCTTTAGTTGTAGAGAGTTAACAGTGGAAGAAGAACAACGTAATATATACCGGATGCTTTTTAAAGTTAAGTACACAAATGAATGAGATATTTCATGAGAGTATAATTAATATAATGATGGAAATTAAAATAATATTTGTGTCGACACTGAAACAATTACTCTCACTCTGATTTGAAATTCCCACCCCATTTAGTTTAATGGTTTGAACACCTGACCGGCAATCGGAAAGTTCGATTCATGGAGTGGGGTAATTTTTTCAAAGGCACAAATGATTATATTAATTTCAATCATTATGTTAAGTACACACCTCTATAAATGCATGAGAAAATAACAATAACTTTGTCTAGAAGAAATTTCAGCAGAAAGTCAAGTTCATACACAGGAAAATGTTTGTTCTTTCCAGTACGCACTGTCTGTGCGAAGGACCACAGTCATAAGCGATTTTAAGTCTCACTTTTTTGCAAGATTCCAGATTCCTAGAAGTCCAGGACAAAATAATTAATCATATATCTAATCACTAGTCATAAATAGTTCCAAATAGCTAATCACTAGTCACATTTAATCTGCCTTGAATAAAATAAACAATTTTCTGGAGTAGGAGCAGAACTAATACAGAAATTTCTCTAGTAGCAATTTTAGTAACAGAACCAATTTCGTACACTGCAATAGAATCTGCATTAAAGAATTTCACATGATTTATTGTGAATTTACTTCATTCGCTGCGCCACGAAACGTGAATTCTATTCCCGCTTCTTATTTATAGCTCTCGGTACGTATACTTGTACCAGAAATATACTATTATCTGGTACAAGTCGTACATTGTGAAAGTTAAAAGCGAAGCGAAGCAATGTGAGAAGCGTTAAAAAGAAATATGTATAGCGCCAAGTGTTTCTAGTGCATACGGGAAGGAGCGACAAATTTATAGGTTATGCGCGTTTTATACGCAATAGATTTTGTAATTACGTTAGTTTAATGTATGGATTATGTTCGTGGATATTCATTTCTAATTAAATTTTAAAAAACTCCGCCTGATCCTCAAATTTAATTAAATCTTCTTTAATGTTTTCCGTTAAACAGCCATAATCAGAAAAACAAGAAATGAATGAAAAACACACAGATCTCACTGAAACAGTGATAATAAGAAATTTTAAGTTGTAGGGTGAATCCTTGTTAGTCAACATATTGAAAATAAAATAAATTATAATTAATTCCAAATAAAATCTTGGTTAATTAACTGATAAAATAATCATCAGTAGTTCGGTATGGAAAGTAGTAGTGCCCAGTATTTGTTAACAAATAATTTATTTTTTCGTGTTTAATTCTTCACATAAAATAAATTAAATAAAATTATATAAGTCCAATTAGTAGAAACAAATTGAAATGTATTAATAAGGCAACAGTGTGTAATTCTAAAATAAGTTTGTGATGGTAGGAACGACAGAATCTGTAAGTAAAATAATTTTATAAATAATTGGGGAATTTATTTGATGAAACTTACCAAATTCCACTCAATTACAAACAAAGTTCATATGATACACCTTTGGCACATGGAGAGTTTGAAACACTGCATTTACGCCGTAAAGACATTGACTAGCGATGAGACAAAGGCTCGATATTCAACCACTGCACATTAATCACAGTTAAAATTCTATCGAAACCACAAGGAGGATGGGGAAGGGGCAGATCAATTAATTGACGAGGAAAGAATCATAGACGGGGTAGAAGAAGATCGAGAAATCGGCGCGCAAGATAAAAACTCTAAATTCATGTCTCGACGTCGGAAGAAAGGGCAGCTTTGGATGGAGGATTACACGACAGTTTGAAGACAAACTGTAACAGAGGATGGCTGAATGTTAACGAAATATGAAATATCCTTTATTAACAATTATATAAATATCTATATAAATTTTGTAACCCTAATATGCGCTATTGTCAACAAAAGAGACAGAGTCAGTCAGTTTGGATTTGTAGTGAGTGTATAAAGGAAGTGAAGAAGTGCCGTCAGACAGAGGCGGCGTAAGGCGTGGGCGACGTGGGCCACAGCCCACGGCCTCGCGGTTTGAGGGGCCTCGCGATTT
>WYDF02088433.1:0-24258 GCA_009867245.2 Adranes taylori | reverse complement strand
TACATATTATATGTATATGAAGCCGGAAATGGCTTTATGTATGTTTCATTATATCTGTCAATATTTAAAAAATATGTGAGTCATATGTATTAATTTTCATAATACATAAATGTTACTTTACTCTTATTATACTGAAAACGGTTCTGCACTTATGTACATCTAGCGACTGCGCTTAAATGGAGGAACCCTTGAAGACTTCGCAACCCCGCGATCAATATTCGACCAACTACACTCATACACACGTATGATAGCTAATAGTTTAATAAAGACACACACTGAGCGCTATTTGCGTCATAGTGAAAAACACTATTAAAAGCCGGACTTTAATAGATATATTCCTAAGCAGATTTAACAATAAAACTAAAGATTGAAGATAAATTGACATAAGCCTTTCACATCTGAAACAAAGAAAATCAGAGATTAAGTGTTTTCTATAAACGGGCATTAACATTTCAATACAAATAAAATTCAGCACAACTCTGGAACAAATACTCAATTAACTGACTGATTAAACCCTTTCGGTCACGAATTTTGAAAAATAATATTAATTTTGTTTTAATACTTGAATTTCTAATATTTTTTATGATTTTAATGTACTTTAAATAACTCCAAGGTACCTGGTTACCCAGGTACCTGCTGTCGTCTACATAGGACGCTATGACCCAAGGCAATCAATAGTGGAGAGCAAAAACTTATTTCATTTCAGAACTGTCATATTCAAAACGGCTTTATTTATGTAAACTTTATTACAATGTATAAGAGATGTGGTTGGTAAATAAATGAATGGAAAAAAGGATAAAAGATGTGATGGAATGTGAAAGGGAGGTGGAGAATATTTATATGAGTGTGGAGATACAAGAGAGATATGCGAGAATTAAGGAAAGTAGGTGTAATAGAAGGTATGTAGGATTGATGGTGGAAGGAGAGTTACCGGAATATTTAAAATCTGAGATGAGACTGGATGAAAAAAGGATGATTGCTAGGTTTAGATGTGGGAGTGCAGAAAGAGGGAATATGTACTGGATGAATAAGGAAGGACGAAGTTGTAGAGTATGTGAAAAGAAGGATGAAAAATGGGACATTGGGTGAATGACTGTAATGGGATAAGATTAAGGGAAGAGGAAAGAAAAGTGTTACGTGATTAGAGGGTATGCATGAGTCAGGAAGGATATGGTTTGATGATGCTGATAAAAATTAGGGAGGAAGTAAGAAAAAGGTCTCCATTCTGGTTTCTAGATTAAAATTTCTTTATGGGTGTGTGTATGTATATTTATATGTTATATGTAAATTGTAATTTGATTAGTGTAATTCATTTTGTTATATGTATTATGTTAATTGTTAATATGCCAATAAAGGTTGTTTTTATATATTACGATACAAAGAAGTATAATAAATTCACAAACTGCTTATTTATTGTATTGTAAAGTAAGTTATTTTATGTGGAATTTTAAAAAGCAATTCTTTTTTCTACCGGCACACAAATATAGTTTACACTTGCAACGCATCAAAACTAGGTAGTTGATCTAGTCGGGTCATATCGCAACTCCTCAGTTGTTGCTCCTTTTTTTGCATTTTTAGGGACTGGTAACTCCGGAGACCTGAAATTTGATCAAAACGGTTCGCTTTTGTGTTTCCCGGATAAGATTAGAAATTCTGCCGTTTGCAAACTGTAAAAGGTCAAAAATAATTTCTGTGCCACTCCAAGTGCGTCAGTTTGTTTGCGGTACACTAGTCATGAATTGGTCACCACCATATTAGTTCCGTGTGCAAACATTCTAAGTGCCCGTTTGTACGAGCGAATAAACGTATGGTAGTAGATGTGATACTTACCTTCAGTTTCAAATAATTCACGTGACTTCAGCGACAGAGGTGAGAGGGGATACTGATTAAGTACAGGGGATACAAATTAAGTGCAAGGAACACTGATTAGGTGCAGCGGATACTGGGTACAAATTTTCAGTCCTAGTAGAGGTGCAAGGGACACTGACCTAAGTCACAACAACATCTTCTCTATGTAGTATACACTCATTTAAAACCGCCATATTGGACTTTTTTGCAAAAAATTATTTGTAAGCCTTGGAGCATTTTTTTAATCAATCATTTTTTTAATCAATCAGTATCTAGATACCTTGGTAGAGTATCTAGATACTGCTATCAAAACTTCAAGTCGGGGAATCGCCCAAATCCTACACCGGAAATGTCGTGTCAGCCGCCATCTTAGATTTTCAAATGACGGCTGTCAAACGACAGATTCCGTCATTTATGACGGATCCCACAAATAACAGTCTGACGTCATCATGACTGTTTAGAACGAGTTGAGTTAAGGTCTCGGCAGGTCGGTCGTAGGAACAGCCTACAACTACTAATATTTTACATAATTTACATAAATTACAATTCAAATTTTTGAGATACGTACATGCGAACAGTTTATTTTAGATATTCATTCCAAAAATAATATAAAAACATATACACGTTATTTGATTAAACTTTTAACGTGACATAACTTATCCATGATCTAGACCTTTGCTTACAATCAGTTTGTAGAGGGGATGCTCAAATTCAGTCCGTACTATACAACAATACGCGATCGGGGGTGCGCACTGAACTCATGTACACCCTCATAATGAAATGATTTTACTATCGCGCAAAAAATTAAAATGTATAGCAAGAACACGATTTTTATATCTTGCATTGTTTATAGCAAGTCATCTCTATTAGTGATGCAGTGGTGAAGAATTAAGTAAAAGAAGACATTGGTTAAAAATGGACTTAATTAATTTAATCAGGAAATTACATAGCTTGGTAGACTTTTCTGAATGACTAGATCTAGACCGCTGTTTAATTCTTGCTTATAAATTTATTCAATGCTCATTTAGATAATAGACAGTAGTTTTCTAGTTATTAAAGTAATTAATAAGTTGTAGTGTCTTCATAAATAATACTTACATGAAAGTGTCTCAAAATTAACAATATTAAATAAATGTTTTAACCGTCCAATGTAGAATATTGTAGTTTAAATTATCTATAGCTAAAATGTTCATATAAAATAATAAACAAACGTTGAATAGAGTAAGTAAAATCAACCCCTAAATCAAATATTTGCTTCAGAAATATTGACATTCTTCTTTATCGAGAATAAAAAAACGCGTTGTCGCTTTAAATATTATTAAACACGTATTTATGTGTGTTTATGTGACGCTTTGAAATTTCCTCTAAGCCGGATCATTTTTCCGTAACGGATATGGGATTTCCCTTTTTGAAAGACGGAAATGGATTTACGCTATCTTCTTAGGGTAAGTTGCTTATTTATACAGTAAATAGAACGAATCACGAATAATGTTTCCATAATACAAAGACATTTATTTAGTCAAAATTTAACTTTATATTTTGTCACATAATTAATTATCTATCGAATAGTTATTATATTGTTATCGCCTCGTACACAGTTAATCCCATTGTTCACGTTGAATAAGCTTTTCAATATACATGAACTTTAGATCTTATTTGCACTTTAAATAAACTAACCTAAGAGCTCGTTTCGAAGTTTCGCTCCTCGTCAGGCACGTGTGGCAAACCGTGCCTTTAGGCAAACCGGCCAACTTCCATTACAATGCTCTTTCATTTGACTATCGGTACAATGGAAAAAATACACTATTTTTGAGCATAATGCCTGTAACAAAAATTTCGCGTATTCAATTCTATACTAATGTAACAATTGTCCTTTTTTTCAACTTTTATCGAACAACTCAAATTAAATATACGAAGCTAGACTCTTTGCAACAGTATTCCTTTTGTTTCTTAGTTCTTTTGATAGGCCTTTGACAAAACGCAACATTGCCACATTTATAGTTGTGGTCAAGTTTTGGAATATCGCAGCTACAGATGGTATATTTACACAAGCTTTTTCGGATGATTTTTAGTAATTGTTTTTGTTTTCATTTAAAACAACTGAAAGTTTTTTGTTTTGGAAACGTAACTAATTTCCTCAAACATTATTCTTGTGACATTATTCAGCATAAGAATCGTCCCCATACGATAAGTAAGTATTTTGTATAATTCGGCCTAAATTACTAAATAGTTGAAATGGCAATCCCTAATTAGCGCCAGATTTCAAGGAAACGTCTTATTGGCTCCTTTAGTACATCATTAAATACGTGTCTTACTTATAACGTACATATATATAGTCAGGACAATTTATTCTCAATTCATTACCTATTGCTGGGCTATCACGTAACCAAGTCGTATTGTTTCTATATTTTCTAGAGATTGTCTTTCAGTATACTTTCCAGCTCTCTTTTCTTCTTAATCCATCTCTTCTCCTTTTCCTTCGTCTCCTTTCTCCATTCTTCCCTTTCTATTTTATATTCTCTTATTTCCCTTGTAAAACTTTTTATCTCATTTAAACCCTCTCTTTTAAATGCATGCAAACTTCTTTTTTCATTTATCTCT
Organism: Adranes taylori; assembly: GCA_009867245.2. NCBI lineage: Eukaryota > Metazoa > Arthropoda > Insecta > Coleoptera > Staphylinidae > Adranes > Adranes taylori. Next base: position 19,809 of record WYDF02088433.1, on the reverse strand, counting down.
CTCTCATCAACTCCTCAAAAGTATCTCTCTTTTCTCTCTTTCTTTTCGTCATGTATTCGCGTATTAGATGTTCATTCTCAGTCCCCTTGATCCTCTTCAAAATCACAAAAACAATCCATATTTTTGGTATAGATAAAAGTGAATGATATTGAGGTGCAAGACAGATTGAAAAGTTTGAGGAATGGGAGATATAATAGGGAATATTTCAGTATAAGGAATGGGAGGGAAAGCCGGAGTATATGACATCAGATGTAAGCATGAAACGAACGAATGATTGCTCAATTTAGGTGTGGGAGTGAGGAAAGGAGAGACAGCTATTGTACATGTAGGATATATGGAAGAGATGAGGAAAGGAGGGAGCACTGGGTGAATCCATGTATGGGAATGAATTGGAGTGATGAAGAAAGGAAGAAAGGGTTTGACGGTTAATGTAAGAGTGTGCTTGAGAAAAGGAATAAAATGTCCAGGAATAATGGAAAGAATTATTGAGGGGAGAAGGAAGAGATGTTATCGGATTCACATACTCCATGTAAATTAATTCAATTAAGTAATTAACATATAAATAATCCTCTAGCTGGTATAATATAAATAAATTGACCAATTTAATTTAATTCGCGAGAATGAGTATTGAACATTCGCGGTCAAAACTCATTCCGCGAGAAAGGGATGCATGGCACGACCTTGTATGCAAAGAGTCACAAACACAGCTAACCAATTCATATACATACACCAATAACGAGAGGTTGCGCAAGAAGTCACACACACACATTTGCAATCATACGAAGAAGCATTATTTCGCAAATGTCACAGTCTTACACCGACATCGTGGCTTTCAAATATATACGCATTTATCATTATTATTTCAATAAGAAAGTGAGCTTAATCACGCATACATATCAAGATGTATTATCTTGCAGCCTTGCTAGCAATTCCATATACACATACATGTGTATTTGTTTGCTTCGTGTAAACATTTGCGCGATATTCTTCAATTTGAATACACCATCATTTTTTATTGGCTGGCTTCTACATTGACAAGGGTAGCGCTTGTCACGAGCTTGCTTACCTTTAGTCTGATTGAATCTGATGGCTTCATAGAATTTAGACGGGGAAACAATGCAATATTGTTTCTTAAGATTCCCAACGGATCAAAAATGCGTTTTCATTGGTAGAAGCTCTACCTTCCTAAACAATCGAGCAGAAATTTCCTTCAAGCCATAACCAGCGTGTCGTCGATTTACGAAAGTGAAAGTTGCCACCGATGAGCCGACCACCTAAGATTGCTTCTTCTCAGCTAATTTCATATAAAAGCCAACGTTAATTAGACGCATTTTGGGTCTTGTTCCGATCATCTACGAGTTTTGACTCTTGAATCTGATTTCAAAAAATGCTTTTTCACTGGTAGTAGCTCTACCTTTCTAAAGATTTTGGCAGAAATTTCCTTCAAGACCCAGCCAGCGTGCTGTCGAACTACGAAAGTTGCCACCGGTGAGGGGACAACTTTCGCCACGCCTAAGTTACGCCGGCTACTACCAACAGTGCCACCGGTCAGCCGCCCACCAGAAGTTGCTTCTTCTCAGCAAATTCCATATAAGAGGACCCACCCAAGGCAGCGTTAAATAGACGCATTTTGGGTCTCGTTCCAATCATCTAAGAGTAAGTACCTACCTTCGCACGATTCGATTGACAATAATTTGCCATTAAGTGACCAAACTTATTCTTGAAGTGCCAGCAGAATTCGCACTCTTGAATCTGATTTTGTTCTACGTAAGTGCCACCAACAAGTGGCTTATTTTTATTTAAATTAAATTCATGCCAGTCAATAGTAAAATTCTGTAATTATCAAGTCAGGTACATGTTACATTCATCTTTCGTTCGCTCGTCACTTACTTGTTATTTCATTCACTCGTATCAATATTTCATTACCATTTCTTGACAACCTACTTCGTCAATGAGGTAACAGAGGAGGTCAATGTCAGGGGAAGAGGGAGATCAAGCACCCAGTGCACTGAGACAACGAGAATGGCAGAGATAGAACTCCAGAGACAAGGAAGATCACCACTGACGATTGTCAAGCTATTATTTCGGCGTAAGCGAATTTCTAATCTGACCTTGAATTATCTCATGCAACGAGCCTTCTTATGTTATAAAACTGAATAAAAATAAAAAAGCAGTGTAGTAGTCTATAGCTAAAACCTCTATCCTGCTTTGTAAAGATACATTCCGTAACAGAGGGAAGGGAATTAAGGAAATAAAACAAAGAGAGATTGCCTGTTCCTTCTAAAAGAGGAGGATACAGGAAGAAAAAAGATTAAGGGAATATAACGACGTGTGTGAGAGGAGGAGTAAAGGGAATAGGAAAGATAGGAGATTAAGAAATGAACAGGGTTAAAAAGATGCCTAATTCCTTCTAGGCGGTAAGAAAATAAAAAGGGAGAGGGGATAGCATTTGGATTAATTTATTTCGATTTTCTATGGCAGTTACGTAATTCTATGGCATTGCGGGGATCGTCAGGATAAAAATATTTGTTTTATTTATAACATGTATATAGTTGGAACAATATATTTTCAATTCATTACCTATTGCTGGGCTATCACATAACCACGTCGTATTGTTACTATGCAGGTGTTTGTATAACAAGTATTTTTTATATTTTTGAGTTATAATAAACTCTTGTTAGCAGCAGTAGCGTAGCGCGGGGGAGGGAGGGGGGCGAAGGGTGTATCTACCTCGGACGCATCCGCATAAAGGCGCTAAGGAATTGGAATTGAAATCCAGGAAAATTTCAATTCCTGGAAATACCTTTTGGAGGGGGGGGGGGGCAAAAAGGTATCGTGCCGCGGGCGCTAATTATGCTCCCTACGACACTGAATTATAAAGAATAACTTAACGTTGTTTATAATACCTTTTTGATAAGATTTTAATTGTTTAAAAGGTGGATTCCATCAGAATAAGATTCAAATTTTAAGATGATGAACCGAGGTCTAGTTTCGATTCTAGTGAGTTTTAAAGAGAAAAAAATTATGGAAGTTCACTACAGCAAATAAGGCGACATTTGATTAGCTTAGAAACGCGCAACTATTGAAGTGGGTTCAAGACTCGCGTTTGACAAGAGTGACTGCCTCTCCAAGCTCCGGGCATCGAGCTCCGCCCTTCAATTTCAGTTCCGCCTACATTCAAAATTTATGTTGTTAAAGATTACATAGAAATATTAGAGAATTTGAATCTCATTTCCGTGTTCGAGAACAAATAATTAACATCTAGTATTTCAAATAACTCCATTTATTCTTTACGTTTCTTTAAAAACCCAATTTTCAACAATTCTTTTTCCTTTTCAAAACCGCTTAAAATCGAAACGATAGCTAGTTGGAAAGAACTTCCATCAAGAAATTTGAATCTCGTTTCGGTTTTGGGAGCTCAACAAACAAGGAAACTATAGACAATCAACAAGGAAACTACAATACCGGCATATGGATGAATGCATTTCAAATTTAATAAAAACTAATAATAATAAAAAATAAAAATAATAAGAAAAAATGAACCCCCAAATCTCAAAATATCGATAAAAAATAATATTGCATAACCTTGAAAACAAGGAATCCCGCCACATGCTGTGGAGCAGAGCCCCACTAGGACCCCGGAGGAGAGTCTCTCTCAGACTCCCACTGTAGACTTCTGCAGCCCAAAATTCAAATATTAAAAATGAAAATAATCAAATTTCCTTCCAAAAATTCGATAAACTCCGAATCGGGACTTCCCCCAGAATGACAACCGGAAGTGCGCTGCAATCCACCATCTTGGATGTCAAACGCGAATATGTTCGAATATTTATGCTAGACCACAAAATACCGGTATCGCAGAACTGTTACATTTTAGAGCCCCCTAGTCTACAAGTAGTAAAAGCCACTTATACTGAAACGAGTCCTTGGTAGGAAGGAACTTGGAATTTGATTCTTGTTTCGATATAAGGAGTCCACATTTTTAGTAGTTAAAGTCTTGATGTGCCAAAACAGTCCATTTATTTTTAGTATTTCACCCCATTTTCAGCAGCATCTTTTTAAAAGCCACTTATATCGGAATGATACTTTGTTTGGAAGAAACATCTATCATCTTGAAATTTGAATCTCCTTTCGGTATTGGATTCCACATTTTAAATAAATAAACTCTCAACACGTATAAATAAAAATTTTTGGAATATCGAGATTTTATTTATTTAAAATGTAGACTCCAGCACCGAAACGAGATATTTCATGATAATGGAAGTTCCTTGCAATCAAGGTGTCATCTCGATGTAAGTGGCTTTTAAAATTTGTAGATGAAATCCAGACAGGGGCATAGCAAGGGGGAGGCAACCAGGGGTCTATCATGTACTGAGCGCCACTCGCAAAGTGGTGCCAAACGGTCCTCAAGACAAGCAAGATTTCCAAGATAATTTCAATTTTTAGGGGACGCGAAAAAGGTATCGTGCCCCGGGCGCCATATATGCTCAGTACTCCACCGGTTAGCAGTTGTTTGTGTAACAAAGTTTTGTTATATTTGTGACGAAATTTTAATCCGAAAGGTGCTTATGATGAATATTTTGTTCCTAAAGTTGGTAACCAAAACAAAGCAGACACTCCAAACATTTGTTGGAGTATCTTAATGTTCTCCCAGCTAATGTCGAGAACATTGGTGCAAGTTTTGTTGTGGAAGAAAATATTGTTTCTCGCCTATATTCAATTGAGAAACAATTTTCTGTTAACTTAAAAGTTTTGTGTCTATTTCTTTGGGTTAGAGTACAAACTGATGATCGCCTGATGCTATTGATCTTAAAACAACTATTTATGACTTATTATTTAATTATATGTTGTAAAGTTAAATACTAAAGTATCAATTTAAGTTAGTACAAGTACGTAAGTTTGTAATACAGCTGTCAAAATTTGGACTCTGGAATTGATTTGTTGTTCTTTAGGCTGTATAATTTTTACTCATTAATTACAGTTAGTTATTGTATAAATTATATTAGGAAAAATTAAAAAAATTATTTAACTAACTATCCATTTTATTGTATAAGAATTTCTTTGCCAATTAAGATAATAGTAATATGTGTACAAACTCAGGTGCAAACCGGAAAAGCACTGAAGGAAAATAGGTTGTACATAAAAATATGAGACGCAGACAACCTAGTTTGTATGGCAGACAGTAGGGAAGAAATGGTGGATGTGATAAAGAGAGTGAAAGGATACATGGATAGAAAAAGGTTAGAACTGATTGTGGAAAAGATAAAACTGATGGTGTGCAAGAGAGAAAGCGGGAAAGTAAATTTTAGAATTGAAGGAGAGAAATTAGAAAAGACTAAAAAATATAAATATTTGGGATATGTGTTGGCGCAGAATGGGACATGCAAGGAGCAGGTTCAGTTGGTAGCGAAGAAATCGAGGGGTGCAATGGAAAGAATGAGATGTGTGTAGGAAGGGAGACTTGAGGAATCGATAGGAATGAGGATGAATATTACGAATGTGTGTGTTACAAATATAATGATGTATGGGGCTAAACTGTTGGCGACATGAAGTGGAAAGAGTGCAAATAGGATGTCTGAAGAGAATAATAGGAGTGGAGAGATCGACGCCGTATAAGATTGTATTGCACGAATGTGATATGTGTAAATGCTGAGGGGCTAGATTTAAAAAAATTCCGAAGTTTGAGAGAAACGTGGTTATGGATTAAAGTGACAGATTAGTGAATATTATGTATCTGGCAGGAATGAATGAGGTAGAAATGAACAGATGTAGGAATGATGGGTTTCTGTGGGTGTGAAAGGATAGGGTGATCGTAGAATGAGTGATACAATAGGATAAGGAATGAGAGACGCATGATAAATTAAGTGGAAGAGAGAATAGATGACGTAGAAAAGCAAGAGGGGGATAAAAGAATTAGAAATAACAGGTATAATAAAAGGTATAAAGTTAAAAGAAATGAGAGAAGTATGCCGGACAGGATGTAGTATAAAAAATAAGAGAATGATTGCGAGATTAAGATGTCGAAGCGAAGAAAGAGGAAATAGATACTGAATGGATGAGAGTAGGAAGATGTATAGGATATGTGGGAAAAAGGTCGATAAGTAGGAACACTGGAAGAAAGAATGTAATGGATAAAACTGGAATGGGGATGAGATAAAATTTAGCGGAGAATTGGAGTGTATTTAGGAAAGGATTATAGGGGGGTATAAATTATGCGTAATATTGAAGAAAAAAATAAGGGAAAGGGAAAGGTAGATGACTATACGACAAATGATGTAGTCAGAATGCACCTTTCTGAGGTCTCCAAGAGGAGAAGTATTGTTTGTGTTTTTATCTTTGTTTATGGTTTGATTTTTGTTTTTTTTTTTGTTGTCGTGCTTTTGACCATCTACACATGCTCTTTATTTGATCCATTTTATGCCAATGCGAAACCTAAGTACTTATACATCTTCACACAATCAATCCCCTTTCCTCCTATATCAAATACATCCTTATTACACTCTCTCCTTCCCTTTTTACACAACATTATTTTTGTCTTATCCGCATTTCCCATCAATCCTCTCCTATCCATATATCCTATTATACTACCAATCATTTATTTCATCTCTTCACTCGTCATACATACAATGTCATCTGCATACGACCATATCTTCAGATTTCCAACCATTACCCCCCCCCCCCCCTGCCGATTCTCCAGGACACCTCTAAATCTGACAAATATATATTGAATAGGCACGCACTTTGGGGGCCACCTTGCTTCACTCCTCTTATGGTCTCAAACCATCCAAATGCCCTTTCATTCACTCTTGTTCTCACTTTCATCCCCTCATACAATCTCATAATTAACCTTACCAATACACGAGATACCCGTGTATTGGTAAGGTTAATTTAAAGAAAAGGTTAAAGAAAAGTTTAATTGATCTCTTTTAGTATACACAGTGTCCTAGTTAAATAATTTAACGTTTAATTAACTCATCGTTGGTTCTCGCAGTGTGCGAACCACGTCTTTGCGGTGAAATAGTAAAACACCTATAAAAAAATCTTACTCCTGTCATTATACAATGATCACATATACATTTTAAGCCACCCGCCCTCCTACCATTATCCAAATTTGAATTTATTATTTTGTCAAATAACATAGTTATAGCATTTTTTCGAAATTTCCCTTGAATATTGTTTTTAATGTCAAAAATTTGATTGTAGAATAAAGAGCTGTTATTAAATTTAATATAAAGATGAAACATGTTGCATATAAAGTTTTTCATTTAAAAGTTTGCGTAAACTTAAAAGTGTTTGAGCAAAAACATTTCAGTTAATGCAATTATGATGATCAGTCTTTACGAAGATCAAATTTCTTCGGATAAAAAAACTGCGCGATTTTGTCGTTCAAACATCACTGTGCTCCACTTAAAATAATGGAAGAAGCTCTAAGTGTAAGTAGGGTAACGATTCGAAGCATTTTTTAGAAAACAAAATCTGTGCTAAGTTCCACGTAATTTATAGGACGAGCAAAATTCAATAGTTTAATGAAAATCAAGTGTTCCAAAACTCCATTTATTACAACAGGTGCCGCTATGAAGCGGCACCTGCAGCTATGAAGCCCAGCAAATTTACATTTGACATGTTTCGGAGAGACAATTAACTCCTCTTCAGAAACTTGTACGCATTTTTTATGCTAAAGGGGTAAATGTCGCAAATGAAGAAGGGGTAATTATCTCACCGAAACATGTCAAATACACATTGGGCCTCGTAGCTAGGGATACCTAAAATGCAAGTTGTTAATAAATGGAGTTTTAGAACATTGATTTTCATTAAAATTTAATGTGGACTCCAATACTGTCGTACTTCAATATTCAAAATTCAGTAGAGTGGGGATTTGTAAAGATGTAGGATCAGGTGCCCAAATTAACCCAAACTTCTTGAAATCGATTATTATTCAAGACGAAACATGACGCATTCAATATCGCACCGAAACTAACTGGTATATTACTGGAATGAAAGGAGTATGGAAAAACATGTAAAGAATCAACATTCTTTGATAGGAAAACCATTGAACACAAAAAATTTGTTGCACCTATCACATTAAAGCGTTTGATGGCAACAATCCGTCATATTCACTCCGACTATGACAAGCCAGTGAATTGGTCTGTGTTATACAATAATGCACCAAGTCACAACTCACTTATTTTTAAAAGGATACGTTCTCGATAACATTTCGAGTATAGGAATACATTTTGAATTAATAATTTTTCTATTTTTATATTGTTATAATCTGGAAATAGGCTTATGGCTTTCGAGGGTAATAATTTTTCATCGAGGGCTTTCGAGAGTAATGGCTTGCGAGGGAAATTGCTTTCGAGGGTACGTAGTAATAATTTTATTCAAGCAAATTGAAAACATTACGAGGGATAAAAAATAAGAGGGATGTCATTTTAATTTTGCATATAACCACATAAAGGGTGCAAGTAACAAAACATATGGTTACGAAATTAACCTCAACATTACATTGACAAGTGTTGAAAATTTCGTCAAAATACAACAAGTGGGTTAGTCACAGTGAATTTTTAAAGTTAGGAAACATGGAATTGAATCGAGAGCATTTCCGAGAGATATTTTTTTACAACTTTCGAAGAAGTTTATCGCCACAATGTCTTGCCGAGTTGGGTGCGGTTTTTGGTAATAAAGCAGCACATCAATTGGCAATTTCTCGCTAGTACTCTGAATTCAAACGTGGACGCACAAATCTCAGCGATGATCCTAGACCAGGTCCACCAAAAACAATGGTCACCCAGGAAAACGTTAATGCTGTACGCGAGATGATTAATGAAGATCGTCATGATACGTACTGGGAGATCGAGAATTCCTTGAGCATTTCTAAGACCTCAAACCAAAAGCTTTTACATGCTTAGCTGGGCGTGAACAAATTAATTTCTCATCAATGATGACGAGACTTGGTTTTATTCGTATGAACTCGAGCATAAACATCAGTATAGTGTTTGGGTGTTTCCATATGAGGAGAACCCACCAAAGTCATCCGTTCCTGCAATGTGTCGACGAAAAAAATGGTCGCAACTTTTGTATCAAATTCCGAAGATGTGGCTACAATTCCTTTACAAAATCGAAGGACGGTACACAACCGTTTGTTTGCCAGAAATCATTTCTGATCTGCGAAAAAACAACGCACAGGTTCGGATCATCCTTCACCATGACAATGCGAATGCTCACACTGCTCAACAAACATTTGAGTTTTTGGAGCAAAAAATCTAATTGCTTGATCATCCTCCGTACAGTCCTCCTTTTACATTTCCCGCCATAAAGAATGCACTGCGTGATCAACGATTTCAATCACCTGAAGATGCAGTCTATGCTTTCTCAATGACCATTTGGACCATATCCATTGAAGAGTGGAATAAGAATTGGTTTGAACGAATACAAAAGTGCATCGACAATGGTGGCAAGTACTTTGAAAAACAATAAAGGACTGAAATCTAAAGTATTACTTTTTGTTAAAGTTAAAGCTATATGCAAACTTAAAAAGACATCCTTAAAAACGCATCCCATATAAATATATCTTCGAGTCAAACGGAAAACATATTAAAATTTTAATATTAATTTTAATGTACATATTAAAATAAACAAAAGATATAATTTAGAAAATTATAATGATATAAAGGTTCGTTCACACACGTTACATTATATATTTCAAAGCAAATTTTGTATATTTGATAACCCAAGTATATAGTTAATATGATTGATGACAAAGCTAATTCCAACATGGTTTTATTTGAATAATTATAGATTACTATATTTATTATTGATTACATAATCACAAAATTTAAGGTGCATATATAATTAAACTTTGCTTCAATTTTGTTTTAAACGTAAATTCCCTGATACATGAGGGCAGCAAATTATATATGTAAGTTAAAATCCGCATACCTCGCATAATCACCCAAATTATTTGACTGTACTAATATTACAATTAGAATAAACAAAATAAATTGCTTATATTAAAATAATACACTTTTTTCGAAAGCAAATCTGACAACTTCTAAATCAGAGTTTCCCAAACTTTTTTGCGATCCCTGGGTTATAATTATATATTTTCATGCCCCGCCCCCGAAACCTAGCTTACGATCGTAGGTAAGTCGCGGGCGAAAGCAAACCGGGGATAGGGCTGAGACCTGTCTGGACTGTCGGGAACAACGATCGAATAGATGAATTAATGATTGATTAAATAGTAATTCTGTAGGCAAAGGCAAATAAAAGTTCTGCACAGGCTCAACGATAACCAGGTTAGTTTTCAACAAAACGGTATTTCGCAAAATCCAACCTCAACTCGAAGAACTTCAAACAAAAGATACTGAAGCTATATGGACCGGAGAAGAATAGATGCGTTTGAAATGGACGGCTAGAAGAATAAATGTCTTCATCTTAAATAAGGTCAAACCGGTACAAAGATTGTCATCGATGACATATGGATGAATTTTAAAATATTTCGGACACATCTCTCGATATAACAGCATGGAAGAACTTGTTGTTCCGGAAGGGAAAAAGAAACTGGAAGGGAAAAAGAAACTGGGCCGATCCCCAACTAGGTGGACCGATATTACTTGAAAACTAACAGAAACAAGTTTCACTAAAACAGCGCGCCAAGCGGACGATCGACAGACCTAAAAATAAACTGTTAACCGAATAGAGATTAGAAGATTGCCCTATTCAACATCAACATCCACCGTAGTTACGACACGTCGGTCACGACGTTGGGCGCAGAAGAAGAAGAAGAAGAAGAAATACTAATTGGGATTATATCGTTTAATACATTTTTCTTTCGAAAATACTGTTAGACCGTCATGGTTATCAACGGAAACAATCGATCTCATTCGAGAACAAAGGAATATCAAATCCCGGGGTTTTAACAACAGTACAGATCTGGAACTGTACCAATCGTTAAATCGGGAGATACAAGCTGCTACGCTCAGAGACAAAAATAAATATCTGATGAATGTTTGTACAGAAATTCAGAGTTTCCCTGATACGAATAACTCCACTCAGGAGTTCAAGCCCAGACCATTGGGCAATTAAAGATCAACATGATTGTTTGAATACAGAACTAGACTAAACTGCATCGGTGTGGAAAGATTACTGTGGCAATCTGTATGCTGACCCGAATGCTATTTGTGGAGACCTGGGGAGTTATGAGGCGGGACCGAATATACTGTTAGATGAGGTGAAAGTCGCAATTGACAAATTAAGAGAAGGTAAAGCAGTAGCTATAGACAGAATATCATCAGCGGTCTTTTAGACTCTTGACGAAAGGGTGCAAAAAATCTTGTACACATTGTATCACAAGATTTGGAAAACAGGCTTATGGCCAGAAGAGTGGTCAACTTTAGTATTGTATCCCCTACATAAGAAAGGGTCAGAAACAGTCTGCGGAAACTATCGTCTGATAGCCCTAATATCACATTCTAACAAGAATATGTTGTACGTGCTTTAAGCGAGGCTACAAATATTTCTGCTACATCAAATGGCTCCAGAACAATCCGGATTTGTGAAAGGGCTGGCTACTCGAGAATAAATTTTAAATGCAAGACAGCTTATAGAAAAAGCCGGAGAATACTCGGTATCGATGTATCTGTGCTTTGTTGATTACGAGAAAGCGTTTAATAATGTTCGTTGACCTAGGATGACTTTGGAGTACCATGTCATCCTATCACTCTTGTCAAAAGCCTGGATGAGATTTAGCAGGCGATCGTTAAAATCGATAATACATTATCCGAAAAATGTTGCATTAGGAAAGACGTTCGTCAGGGCTGTGTACTTTCACCTCTACTCTACAACATCTATAGCGAAGTAGTGATGTGGCGCACTTTAGAGAACTGGAATGGGGGAGTTAAGATTGGTGGAAAGTGCTTTGCAAACCTTCGATTTGCGGATTATACTCTTCTAATAGCTAACAGCACTGAAAAGGTTTTAGAGTTTCTTGAAAGACTAGAAGACGTAAGCCGAGACTATGGGCTGAAAATAAATGCCAATAAGACAAAAGTCATGATAGTAGGCCGAAATAACGAAACTCTTAAATAAGGTCAAACCCGTACAAAGATTTCATCGATGACATATGAACGAATTTTGAAAAATTTCGGACACATCTCTCGACATGACATCATGGAAGAACTTGTTCGTCAGGGAAAACCGGAAAGGAAAAAGAAACGGGGCCGATCCCCAACTACGTGGACCGATATTATTTCGAAACTAACAGAAACAAATTTCACTAAAACAGCACGCCAAGCGGACGAACGACAGACCTGAAAATCAACTGTTTAACCAATAGAGATTAGATCCACCGTAGTCACGACACGTCGATCCCGACGTTGGACGAAGAAGAAGAAGAAGAAGAAGAAAAAGAAATAGTAATTGGGATTATGTCATTTAATACATTTTCATTTCGAAAATGCACTATGCCTTCCAAGGAAGGTTTGTCCCACTGGTTGGGAAGTCTTGTTCTAAATCATCCGTTTCTGTTAAACCGAGTGCACCAAGGATATTATGATTTTTTTATTTAAAAGAATGTTATTAAAATTCCTGTAGTAGTGAAAAAAAGATTTGATACATTCATAATAAAATATTTAATAATTAAAAACAAATTAGTAAAAAATCTACTTATATTTAACAGTAGTGTGTTTTACTTAAAAATATTATCCGAACTGAACAAAGAAGACTAATTAGTTTTTGGCTAGGATTTAATGATTGCGAACAAGATACTCATACTAAACAAACATTAATTACTTTTAAGTGTCACTACACATGGAATACGTGTGGGGAATAGATACTAAATAAGCAAAATAGCGTTTATAAGAAGTCTTATATAAATTCCCGGTCTTTAGATCTACTTTTTGAAGTGATTTATATTTAATCAATTTCTTTTGTAAACACTTAATATTTTTATATTTAAAGATCCTTCAATTGTCAGACAAAAAAGGAAATCGAAGGAAAAACGGGTATTTTGCACAATAAATAAATTTTAAAACTGTACACAAAATAAGGGATAATTAGGGATAGATCAAACATTTATAATGGCCAAACAATACCAGTACAAGAAAAGTTAATAGAAACAAATGATTTACATTTTATAAGATCTTTAAACTGAAACTATTGGATATTAACGAATCTCAGTGTCAGATCTAGATTGTAATTTTGAGTGATATCCTCTTTAATTTCAAGGTGGGCTCAAACTGATTAGATTACATGACCCCAGATATTACTAGTAGTCGTAGATAGCCGCTTTTATCTAGAACCCGCTCTAGTTCTAGAGAGGAACATCACTTCCGGCCAGAATGGCATACTTGTTAACAGTTTATTTTCGGATTGAAAAACAAGCCAGATAAACGAATGATTCAGTTTAATTATCATAAATATAAATCTGCCATTTCAAGAGATCGTGGTCAAAATTGTATCGTTGAACTTATTTCAGAGATGCACAACAACAGGTACCGATCTGAATTTGAACATCCAAATTTAAGGTTACCAAACTGATTTTAAATATAACTGATTGACGTTGTAGTACTGTCGCCAAAGGATCAAGGATATGCCCCTACTTCCACGTGGTCGCTGCGTCACGCTGGATTTCCCTGTTTTACGTATCGTCGCTGCTTCCGCTGGATGTCTCACTGGATTACCACTATAGTCTCTACTTATTCTCGTCCTGGTTACTTATATTTGCTTATGCTCTATTAAGGATGTTGCTTTTAATTTTCTGTTATGCTCTACCTATTGTCTGAGTTAAGATAAAAGATATTGATCAGGCGTAGGCGTAAAGATCTTTTCCGTGGCGGGAGAGAGAGGGCTTTAATAGAGAACCCTACACCTTTATATATCGTCGTCAGAATTGCAGTGAATTCAGACGAAATATGGACGTTTATCTGTACATTCTTCATGAATCCATTTGAAGCAGCTGGTACACTGCAACCATTTTTCTTTTGAACGAGAGTTGGAAAAAGATTCGCTACAAATTAAACAGATAGTTTCATCGTCATCTTCAGAACTCCTACTAGCATCAATGGTTTTAGCTTTACATATATTTCTCTTGGCACCGCATTGTTTAACTTTTCTCTTTTGCTTTTTAAGTTCTTTTCTCTTTTCGTCATTTTCTAATTCCTCCTTATTTGGAGTATCTGTCCAAATGGCTGATCGGCCAGATTTTCGCCCTTATCGTGTAGCTACTCGTTTTTCCGCCTTGGGTGTTGGTCTTAAATCTTGTGGAAGGTCCAGGTAAATTTACAGGTTCTAAATCTGTACTGCGTGCTACTGGAAGTGAATCTCTTTTAGACGGTGAATTGTTAGAGGTAATTTGGGTTTCAAGATGGTTGGTTTGATTATCGATCTGTATTTCTCAAATAACTTCGTTCAGAGATACGTCTGTTTTCAAATCATTTTCCGGATTTGACCAGTCCGTAACTGGAAGAAACTCATCACCCGAAAAAAAATTTATTGAAGGGAAAAATTTCAGCGACTGCAAACCCTGCTTGAATATTTTTTGGCGTTACTTGCAGAGGAAGAGCGTCTTTCGCAATGGGGGTCATAAATTGACATAGTTTTGCCTGGGTGATTGTGTATCCATGAGTCGCAAGCACTATTAATTTATGTTTTAAGAGGCCCATATACCGACCGATCCAATAGTTGGAGTTTGTAGGAACAGTCTGGTGCTAGAAAAATTAGCACAACTCCATTTTCTTTGCACAAATAAATACATTTTAATGAGAGGTCAGATTCATGGTTTTCCAATATCAAGAGAACCGGGTTTTCCCGAGATGACCTGGCTTGTTTGTCGAAGTGGTTTAAACATATAAAGAAATCATCTTCCGTCATGCAACCTGACGGATTGGCGGATCCAATGCATCCTGGAGGGCCGTTGTTAACAAAATAGTCCCTGTAGTTTTTTCTTGGAACCAAGAACATCGGGGGTACTAAATTTCCGCTGGCACTAACAGCAAAGCAAAATGTTACTAACGTACGTCTTTTAGCGGAAGTTGCAGAACCCACTTGTTTTATGGCCTTTCTTGCAATAATTCTGTCTGGCCTTTGCACAGTAGTTATGCCCATTTCATAGACGTTGTATATGTCTTGAGGTTCAAAATTGTAACAATCTACGACCTCTTGCAAAAGAGAAAGAAAAGTTTCACGTTTGTCTCATTAAAACTTGTAGCGCAACTGAGGCTAGTCGGTTCAGGAGTCCTGAGGGATAATGTTTGATGTCGCTTAAGGAAACCCGTAAGCCAGTCAGCAGAGGCAATATCATCTTTGATCCAGTTGTTACGGACAGTTGCATTATTCTTAACAGCAAATTCGTAAGGTAATCTACGAACTTGTTTTGTGGATAATCCAAAGTATAATTTGGATTGATGAATCAGGTATTCAACTAATTTATTTTCCATTTCATCTGGTAACACTTGGCAAACACACGTGGTAGGTAAGCGATCGAAGCCACAACCATACTGAACACACAAGAACTAACCTCGTTCTATTGAAATGATTGTGAGGCGGCTGACATCTATTGAGCGAATGCAAAAGCCTGTATCACAACGAACCCCTGTCACACCCAACTCCATTTTCCCCTATACTTACATCGGGGTAAGATAATTGCGTGATATGGTTAAATCTGTTTAAAATTTTAATACATGATTATTGCAAAATAATATTTTATAGGTACATTCTTACTCATAGAAAAGTTGAATGAGTTTGTTTGTTAGTGTCAGGAGATCATGAAGAAAAAATGGTTGTCACTTTTTGTAACACTAATATATTGTGACATAATATAGCATACCTGAGAGGTGAATAATCTCTCTTAAAGAAAAGGATTGACCGTGCAGTGTTGACTAAAGTGTTTAAAAGCTGTTTACTTCTCCAAATTCTCCGAAAATTCCATAAGATTCAAAATCATATGCTCCAACTTAACTTATGACAGATTTGAAGATGTAAAAACATTTGCTTTAACTATAATATCGTACAAATCCTAAAGATCTTTATAATAGACGAAAGCATTAAAGAGAGGTTGCACGAGAGTTATTTCGCTGCATAATCTTCTCTTAGCTCGATACACTTTTCCCAACGATGTTCAATAGCTCCGATATCCTGTTTATAGTAAGAATTGTCGAGCTCCTCAAAATAGCCTCCACCGCGTCAGTGTTAGTAAATCTTCTTTTACCACCGAGCCATTTTTTTCAAATTTGAAAACAGAAAATAATCAGAGAGGACTAAATCTGGCGATTAGGGTGCTTGAAGAAGCAATTCGAACCCCAACTCATTGATTTTGACCATCGCTATAGGATGTGTGGATTGGTGTATTCCTTTGTTGAAACAAATCTTTCGTTTTCGTCAAATGCGGCCGTTTTTCTTGATTTCATCACTCAATCGATGCAATAGGTTTGCATAATACTCGCCGTTGATTATTTTTCCTTTCTAAAGATAATCAATAAATATCATCCCAAAGATTGCTTTCTAAAAATAATCAATGAAATACTTCGATAAGAAGTGTAACAATTTGTACTGCTGGTAAACGAGAGTAATGTTTACAATGCGGTTCTAGTTTCACAAGTGAATATTCTTTAAACAAACATAAGTGTATTTATAATAATGAAAAACTATACAAATGTGTTGAAGAAAATTTTAGTTTTAGACAGAAAACTCATCAAAATAAACACAAGCTTGTTCATGCTGGCAAAACACCATATAAATGTTTAGAATACGATTCTACATTTAAATATACATAGCATTTAAATCGCGAAAAACCATACAAATGTTTAGAATGCGATTCTCATTTCAACAAGAAATAAAATTTAATTAGACACAAGCTTATTCGTACTGGCGAAAAACCAGAAAAGTGTTTGCAATGCGGTTCTAGTTTCGGAGAAAAAGCTAAGTTAAATAGACACAAGCTTATTCATGCTGGCGAAAAACCATAGAAATGTTTAGAATGCGATTCCAGTTTTGGAATAAAACTTGCTGTAAACAAACAAGCTTATTCATACTGGTGAAAAACTGTACAAATGTTTTGAACGCGATTCTCGTTTCAGCGAGAAAGGTAATTTAAATAGACACAAGCTTCTTCATACTGGCGAACAACCATACAAATGTTTAGAATGCGATTCCCGTTGCAGCTAGAAAAAAGTGTATATAGGCACAAGCTTATTCATACTGGTAGGAAACCTTACAAACGTATAACATGCGATTCTAGTTTTAGAATAAAAAATAGTTTAAATATGCACATGCTTATTCATACTGGTAGAGAAACCATACAAATGTTTAGAATGCGATTCACGTTTCAGCCAGAAAGAAAGTTTTTATAGACACAAGCTTATTCATACTGATGAAAAACCTTACAAATGTTTAGCATGAGAATCTACTTTTAGACACAAAAATAGCTTAAATGCACACAAGCTTATTCATGCTGACGAAAAATACGGAATAGCGAAATAGTTTTCTTCTAATAAGGCGTTACCGATATCACTACAACATGTTTCAACCTAAACTTGTTAAAATATATTTCAGATCAAATGTGTTTGACATTTTTAATTAGATTTGTCACTAAATTGTCACATTCATGCTAGAACACATTTCATGCTTGATGTTTATATAATAAATTTATGGTTTGTAACTAAATTTTCATTCATATAAATCTTATCCGTACGTTAATGAAATTAAAGAGTAATACAAACATGAATTATACTCGACCGATTTTAATTAAATAAAGATCTCTTTATGAGCCACGCAAATAAGGAAATTTTTATTATTTTTGTATGATTTAATTCCACTTCATTCTCCACCTCATCCACTTCCATCGTTCTCTCAATCAATCTTTCCATCGACCATTTCCATCGACCATCGACATACATTCTCTTGCCCAATCATTTAGCACATCCCCTTTGACACTTTCAACTATACTTCCTTAACTATCACTTTCAGCCATCATTACTCTAAATCTCTTTTACCACATACATCTTAACCGTTCAATTGCTACTTTTGCTTTCTTCACTACCATCTCTACGTGTTAGTGAAGATGCCCATTTTTAAAAAGCATCAATCCTCAATACTGATAGCTTTTTACATTCTCAATCTCTATGCTTCCTAAGTCAAATTTATCCTTTTTGCTATCTCTGTCCCCTCTCCCTTGCATACCATTATTTTTGTTTTTTCCACATTCACTTGCATACCTTTTTTCACTACATATATATCGACTCTTTCAATCATCTGTTTCATTTTTTCTTTCATTTTCCTCTTTCACGTGGCTCATCTGGCATCCTTGTCATACCTCCGTTTTTATTTCCAACCATTCTGACACATTGGTTACTCTGACCGTTGTTCCCTCGTACCTTGCTCTTATTACCCTCCTTATTCTCTCTGTCATTCCAATTTGTTTCATCCTTTTCCAAAGCTTATCCCTTACAATGTTGTCAAACACACCTTTTATATCCAGGATCATGATGTATAGCTTATCTTCCTTAGACAACTCCTATCTAATCAGATATTTTGTTATCACAAGACTGTAAGTCCACCCCTTCTCTAATTCCACTGCAATTCCACCCCTTATATACCGATTTGGGTTCTCGACAACACATTTTTCTCATTTGTAACCCATTCTTTATTATCCTTCCAAACAAGATATAAAACGAGTCACCTGTTGGGATAGCTAAGCACCGAACTGATTGATCTCCGTTTTGGGGTCTTTCAAGATCTGACAAAGCAGAGCTGTTAATAGACTTTTTGGCGTACCTAAATATAATCATTGGCATTATCAGCAATAAACTTTCTTCAGAAGGAGAAGGCATACAGCTATCCCATACAAAATTTTAGCTACAGTTGTTTACTCCAAAAACATCCACAGTTAATATTTCAGTCCAGACGAAACATTTAGCGACTATATCAGACATCAAGTCATCTGCCCAAACTCCCCATAAAGAAAGTAAACCTTAAACAACTAACTGATCGCATATACCATTGACTGATATGCAGAAAACAATGCTTATCTTTTTGGGTCACATCTACGTAATAAACTAACGTATAGGGTTAGATCAAAACACTAATTCTGGTTTTCTTGTCCTGTACGATTTGATTGGACATGCTAGTGCCTCATGCTGCTCCCGTATTCTAAAATTTTTGTTTTTCCTTCTCTTTCATCCACCCTTCATCTAACACACTACATCTTTTCCTACTATCGTTTCCTGTCTCTTTATCAATTTCTCCTAATTCCCAGCACTAATTCATTTACATATTTCGTCTTCTCCCATTCCTCTTTTTCCAATTTCTCTTTATATTTAATTCGTTCCTTGTCGTCCCATCTAAACCCGTTCTCTTTTTTACAACCATTCATATTTTTATTCTCATCAATCTTACTTTTTCATTTAGCCATTCATTCCAACTCTAACGGAAAGTGGTCCGATTCACATCATTCCCCTACCTTCATCAAAGCAAAATCTAAATATTTTTCACCCACTCTAGCTCCATTCATCCATTCTCTATTACTAATCCGCCTTTGTTCACTCAATCTACAAATCTCTTCCACTTTGCGTGTTATTAAAATAAAATCGAAAGAGCTACAAAATGCATACTTTGCAACAAAAATGTTCATCTTTACTAGCTTTTTTGAGTTATGATAAAAGTATTATTTTTAATTTTAAATGTAGTAACATTTAACATATTGCATATGGTAACTACTTATCTTCTTAACTACTTAACCTCTTGCATCAGGAAAATCTCTCCATGATAAACTCATTCTTCGATAAAAAACCACAGCGCAAATGGACATGGATAAGC
>WYDF02088422.1:0-10953 GCA_009867245.2 Adranes taylori | reverse complement strand
CTCGAGGGCCTCGTTAAACACTATCTCAGAATAGAGGTTGAATAGAAGGGGAGACAACACACATCCTTGTCGTACACACACATAACTTTCCATGCTCTGTTATAATATACCAGAACATAACATATGGGACATAGATGATACCGTCTCACCAGCACGATCTGCAATAGTACTTGAATGCAATAGTACACTCGCATAAAAATCCAAGTGATTTAAAAAATAATTGTTGCTTCCTGAAATTCGAATCCATAACAAATGTTTCTAGAAACCCAAATATTTGATATTGTTGATTTATGTACGACATAGAAACATAGTACACGACAAAAGAAAAATAACTAACATCATGTGTAAAGCATCTGCGAGTGCAAGCATTGAGAATACTTATTTTCCATAATATGGTAATAACCGAAAATACGTCATTTGCGCCAGTCAAGAAAGTTTAGACGCAACGCAAGAGAGAGAAATTTAAAAAGTGTTTTAAAAAAGAATTCCAACACACATAAATAAGCGCTTGAAATATTTTCCAATAAGTTATCATATTACAATGCAATTTTAATATAAAATTATATTCAACATCTGGCAGATGTCGTTAACACAAATATTAGCGTAGCACCTAACAAACACATCAAACAGTCATAATTGACTTTGTTATTGTATCCAAACGACGACGACGACGATGATGATGCCGGTGACCCCTTAAAGGAAACCTATTAGTATGATTAAATTTCTACGCTGGATGGTATAAATATAATAAATTAGCATGCTGCTAAGAAAATTATTATATAGTAAGAACATCATTACGGCTTTCAAGTTACGTATGGAAATTACGGTAAAGTTTGGTATCCCTTTCTGAAAATTACATCCCGTCCGAATAATAAGCATGTCGGTCTTATAGCGATGATTTCAAATTTCATAAGCGGTGAAAGGTACTAAAGCGTTTAGACTATACTTAGATAGATAACATGTTCTGTTAGTTTATTTTATTTATACTTTATCTGTCAGTTCTCTCCCGCCGATATGATTCGTGAAATAAGTCAATACGAAGCATACAATTAAAAAAAATTATTTATAATGAGTTTATCAAACTTCAATGAATTATTAAAAACCTTATTAATATATAGCATTTTGAAAAAATTGTTTAATATTTATTCTTTAATATTTTTGATTTGGTTAGAAATAAAACTAATATGTCGTAGTTCTATTACTTTTTGTATAGTGTTAGTGAGCCCGGGCAAAGGAGGAATTGAACAATATTTTAAGTTGTCATTCTGGAATAGTCTACTTTTTATATTGGAATCATTGATTTCCGAAATAAAACTGTTTTAGTTTAATATGAGGTTATTTTACTTACTTCTCATGTTTTGACGGTTGACTTGTTTTCACTGCTATTTCGTGTTTGTTATAATTAAAATAGCATACTAAATAATAATAAATATTTTTAATTTAAAAACCTTTTTAAAGTGAACGAATTTTTCTACTATAATACAGATTTAAAAACACACTATAATTATTAATTATATAGGTTAATTATTTTGAAGACTATATATTGACTATGAAACAGCCAATTACTTAAAAAAGTGGATTAAGGTAAATGGATGTATTTTTTGGCATCGCTGGAAGCTTTCATCTGTAATGTCTGCTTTCGGTAGCGTAGCATCAATTTCATCCGTTAATGGGAACCAACCACTAAATATATCGCGCCACCCGGCTTGTGTAAACAATTTCCAAATTCTCTAGTTTCTATATGGTTTAAACAAGTCGTGTGATGCGATACGGTGTGTCATTGCTTTTCATTAACTGATGACATTGTTGCTAGCAAAAGCAGCGAGTACTGATGAAGACTTCCACCGGTGCCAGAAATGCGATCATCAGCCTTAAGCCACTTTTTGAGCTAATTAGTTTTTTTCATACAGCCAATATGGAGTTTTTAAAATGCTTAACCTTTCTAATTAATAAATATTTGTAATGTACTGTCTTAAGATAATACTATCATACTTACATATATTTCACAAATTATATTCGTTAGTTTAGTTTTCTTTATCTTCAACTCAGGCAAATTAATTGATGTTGCATTGACAAAAAAAAGCTTTTCAGAAATCAAAAATATTTAAACAACACTTGGGTAATAAAATGAAAATAAGCTTAATGCTTTATTACATTCTAACAACGACGATGAACTTTTTCGTTTGTCAGTTATTTGAAGTTTGATGATGATGAAGAACTACATGAAAACGGTGACCCTGAGATTATACATAGAGGAAATGAAGATATAACTGTTAGACACTTTGTTATCGGCGTATTGTACATAGCCTCACAGATTCGGAAAAATGTAATAAGGCAAACAATTAATAAACAACCATCAGCCAATTAATTAAGAAACAATCAAACAAATAAATAAATCGAATCAAATAAATCACTAATTGGTATTTTAATTATATACTATACTAAATTACTAACTGACGAAAAGATTTGCGATGCTTTATATTCGGATGATTTAGCAAGCATTCAGTGAACTCTGTGTATAGAGAAAAACGTCTAGTACTACCGCTATCCGAACACTGTTCACAGAGGAGAGAAGAATGCAGAAAACTGCAGCGTTCGCACAGCATTATACGGCTAGAGAGGAAAAGGGAGATAGAGCCAACTGCAGAAAGCTACGCGTTCCTATCAACTAACACGTAGCGGTAGTATGGGGGGGCGGGAGGAGGGGGGGATGTCGACTACTGCTGCAATACCACACAACGGTTTTCTTCTTGTGCGTAAAAGAACAAAAAATTGTACATATTAAGATATATATATATATATATATATATATATATATATTGTTCTATTTAGTGACGCCTTTCTCTTCGCGCGGAACTTTTTGTTATAGAATTTCGCTTCTAGCGATTTATGATTGCAAGTAAACAACTTAATGGGCTGTTTCCTATTGGAGGAAAATTCTTCCTTCTTAAAGATCTTAAAGGAACTTTCATCCCTGACCATTATTACCGGCGGCAACAGCAAAACCTGCCGCCGTCGAAGCCAGACCCCTGAAATCTCTGATTTCATATAAAAACTCTCCAAGCGAGTTTCCTACATAAAAAATGTAAAGCCTGCCTATTCGAAATATTTTGTTTTCTATTGCACACCTATTCACTTATGTATATTCACCTACATAACGTTATAATCAGCTGGATTTGAAAAATCAACCCAATATGAAAGAACCTCAAAGTAAATAAATTGAGTCTTATTGCAAGAAAAATATGTTATAGATAAATTATAGTCGATCGGCCGTAAAGTTTTTATTTTTTAAATATAATTCCACTAAAACGTACTTTGTCGCCCAGTGTGAGAGGCACAAACCCACAAAGAGCTATAACCTGTTACACCTTTACTAGAGGAGCAAATTAATCAAATGTTACGGTTGGTGTTAGTTACAGATGAGTTGTCTATAAGTTACAGTGAATTTGATACAAAGGAAGATACCGATGGTGGTGTAGATGTATTAAATGCTCCATTACATTTAGTTACTAATCATTACAATTAGTTTCTTATCTAGTATGGCAATAGACATGAAAATAACAAGAGTTAAATTTCAATAAATCGTTTTGGTTAAAATAAAAAGAAAAAATGTTCCATTATGGTTTGCAACTGGGCTTATTAATATAACACAATGCCATGGTATATATACTTGTTTAATATAAAATCTAGTTTTAGCACTTTATAATTCGTATAATATGTGGCTTACATTCATATAGTATTAATGCAAAAGTATGAATCAATATAATATCCATAACAGACTTTATTTAACTTAGTTTTTCTTTATCGTCAGATAGCAAATTTCCTCATTCACCTAAGTGACTATGTTTCGCTTTCGCATAAATATGTAATCAATATGCAAATGCGTTCTACTATAGGTATTACGAGGCTCTGGGGCAAGCAGTAAAAATGCCTTTTTAGTAACAAATCTACGAGAATGAAATATATTCCAGCTATGCGTTTGTGTACATACACGCATTGCTACCATTCGAAAATTAAATTCCAAATGATTTATAAAGATTCTATTGGAAATATTGAAATGATGTATGTTTAAACTTTACTCTTAGTCCAATAGTTTGGTGTCGTAATATGTATTTGAAATATGAAAATTCATTTAAAGTATAATAATATTAGGTTGTTATCAAATTGCTTTACGAGTTCCAAAACAGTCAAAGTTAAACAACTAAAAAAGAAACAATAAGTCAAACAATGTATTGCAATCGGTAAAATATGTATCAAAGAAACAAGTCTATGGTATGTATTCAGAGAAATATGACACAAATGTTGTAAATTTATAAATAGCATTACACTTAATGCATAGCCCATGAATTGAAGGATTAATTAACTTCAACGTTTGAGAAATTAACAAATCAGAAAGATAAGAATCAGAAAGAATGCAAAACGTATGAATATCTTTCTGCATCTGGCATGCAGAAAGAATATTAATTTGGGGCCTCTGGTTGAGGTTTGCATTCTCGGTAGCGCGTACCTGCTAGCTCTATGGCCATTATATTCTTACCGTATTCAAACATGGCACGATCTCGGCAAGCAAGAATAATATCTGAGTCTCAGATCGTAGGCCACCAGATCTTAATAAGCCGAATGTTAAATGGGGACAGCTTCAACTCGGCAATGACTTTATAAAATTTGCCATGCATAGATTTATTCTCTTTTTGAAGGTTTCTCCACTTCCTACGTAAAACAAAAAAAAAAGAAAAGACTTATCCCAATGAAGTATGAATATTGCGAATTCTGATTTTCGAACAACCTTTTTGGCAGCTTCTATATCTAATTCATCACGTTCATTGCTTCACCACTATGGGCCCGCGTAATTGTTGAGAATGATAGTCCAAGGGATTTGGATTCCCTGTTTACACTCTTATATAAAAATGACATCACAGCCGCTAGTTTGTGCTCGTGCACAAACTTCATAAGAGTCATCTAGGTTGTTGATAACCCTGTTAGCCATTCCTATTCTCAATACCCAGAAGACCTTGGCCATTCGACTAACTTGGCCTCACAAGTCGGTATGGTTTTAATATAGTTTATTACAGAGGATCTGGCTGCTCCCAGACTCCAATGCTAAGAAATACTAATTTGATACAATAGCATGGATCCTTAACATCCTTAACTCGCATCAAAAATCCTGATATTTGGCCACCTTTTTTTGTTCCTTAATTTCAATATTTCTATCAGCATTTCTAGAGAATTTTCTTGGCCATTAAAATTTGCTTTCCTGGAGCCCTATTGTATATTGTTCTTGAGATATAATCGATAACCATCGTTATGCGATACCCGATGCACCGTCCCATTAAACATTGTTTTATAAAACAATTTTTATTAAAAAGTTTATTTTAATAAACAAATTTAGCAAATTGTTATTATATCTACATAATATATTGACCTTTCTTATTTTCAGTTCTTAACATAAAATGAATTTATAATCACTAAACTGATTCAATATGCAAGATGTATAACAATGAAACACACGTCGATACAATAAACCTAGTCCCTAATAAAAGATGTACGTGTTTATTTTTGCAATATGAAGAGCAAAACTCATCAATAAATTATTTAATTAAGCAATTAGGACAATGTCATACACAATTTAAAAACATTGGTTTTTTTCTCCTCGAATATTTCGATTAGAATATTGGGAGATAACCTTCTTGAAACAGTATAAAAGTTTTTACAATTCGATCAAATTTATTAGTAGTTTGTTTATCATTGATAAATAATATATATTAATAAATTTCGCTTATTTGAGTTAAGTTTACTAATAATTTATTAATATAAACTCAAAAAAAATGAAGAGTGAAGTTATAATTTTATTTGCGACGATTATATTTGTTCAAGGTAGGATGAATTGGAACTATATTTACTTAGTGAGTGTTTGTATTTCAAAAATGAAATGTAATGCCATCTATATTTCGAATCAACTAAGATTCTTTATTCAAGCATGAAGTATTGTAGTTAATAAATTAAATTTAAAGCTTAAAAATATCTTAGTAAGTCAATATGGACATATCAAAGTTTTTTTATACTCATTCAAATTTGAAAAACATCTTCCTCCATTAAACCATATACTTATTTATATACTAAAAAATTCTTATTTATTAATTATCTGTTTAAAATATAAATAAACATTGTATAACTAATAGAAATTGAACAAATTTTATAGCCGGTAATAAATATTGACATGTAAATCAAATATTGCTAATAAATGTTGACACACTTTCGCATGTCAATATTTATTATGATATATAAAATTTGTTGTATTTCAACTAGTTTTCAAAGTTTATTTATAATTTTAAAAGAAATTTGTTGATAAAGAAATTAGTATATGAATGGTTTAAAGGAAGAAAATGTTTCTTTCAAATTTGAATGAATAGAAAAGACTTTGGTATGTTCACGTTGACTTAATAAGAAATTTTCAAACTTTAATTTAAATTTATTAACTAAAGGACTTCATGCTTGGATAAGAAGTCCTAGTTGATTCGAAATCTAGAAAGCATTACATTTCGTTTTTGAAATTAAATTACTTTTGGTTGTGGATCGCTTCTTTATTTCATTAGAATTGATACTCCAAATTACTGCAGCACTTCGAGTATAGTTGAGAAGATAATATGACATTTTAAATAATAATAATAATAACAAGATATGTTTTACCTTCGATTGAAGTTAATTATAATAAAAATAATTCAGAATTGAATATAATTTTCTTTGATTTAAGTAATCCATTATTATCAACATATCAGAAAGGCACCTTCAATAAAACTTTAAATATTGTTCAAAAATAATTGTATTGAGTTATATTGTAAAACTTAAATAAAAACAACAAATAAGAATATATAATTAAATATAATAAAATAAATTTTATAAAATTTCTTTGTAAATTTTATAAAATTTCTCTGTAAAAGATTTGAATGATCAGTAAACATTTAATATTAGTCAACTTGGCAGATGTTCAATAACAAGGAAAGAACTGGTAACCAAATTAAGACCAAAAATAATATGATTTATATCAATTTGATTTTGAAAACAAAATTATATTATTATAATAATAAAAGAAGAGTTGTAATTAATAAAATGAAACAAATTATTAATAAATTTGTAGTTGAAAATTATAAATTGGAGGATTTAAAGAGAACTGTTATGTCTGTGTAAATGGATTAAATCTTAAAAGATTGTAATATTTTTTTGTTTGGTTTGGCTTTTTTGATTTTTTCTGTTGTGTTATCAAACAACAGAAAAAATTTATTTGATATGTAAAAAATTTATTTGAAATTTATTTGAATTTTATTGATATGTATTATTTTAAAAATATACCTAATACAGCAATATTATTAAAATCAAACTTATATTCAGTTTTATGTGAATGAGCAGTTAAACTTTTTCTTCCATTATTAGCTTGATTCTATGCTCTACAACATAGTTGCATATTATAAATTCTATTTTTAAGCAATTGTTTTGTTTGTCCAATATAAATATTAGTGCAATGAAAAAAATTGATTTTGTAAACAAGATTTGAGTGTAAATTAATAAGTCTTTGTTATTATAATTAACTATAATCGAAGAAAAAATAATTTTCCTTATTTTTATTTAAAATATCAAAATATCTTTTTAATATCTACAAATTAGCGTTTTTTAAAATCATTCAAATTGAAATCAAAACTAAAACACTCTAGTCTACTATACCGATTATTATAATTTATTAAATTATTACTGGACATAACTTTATATTAATATATGTATACTTAGTTTGTTTAAAAAAAAAATTAATATTTACACGTTATATTGATTACACGTTATATTGGTTTACACGTTATATTGGTTTTGGAAATACCTTATCAAAAAACTTACTGCACTCACAGACCAATCCACCACACTTTGCATTTAGATTTACTTTTAGCCTCAAACGGTAATCTGGTCTTTAATAATGGAGCTATCTAGTGTTGTATTTCTAATCATGGATGTGTTTTTGGTCGATCTTGTTTAAGATCATTAAAAGATTTCTGAATTGTTTACTTTCCATCAACTTAACAACATGGCTTTACAATTATTTAAATTGGATTTGCTTATTCTTATTTAATATCAAATTGACTAAAGTTCCCGACACGTATTCACGGTATATTATTTGTAACATAATTAAATTTGGTTTTAGATATGCCTCCTTGGTTGATAAATAACACTGGTCGACAAAAATTAACTCTTTTTCTTTCACAAAAGGAAGAACAACTGAATCTGGAAGTAGTTTTAATATTGATTACAAATCTAGTTTCGGATTTTCCC
Organism: Adranes taylori; assembly: GCA_009867245.2. Lineage (NCBI taxonomy): Eukaryota > Metazoa > Arthropoda > Insecta > Coleoptera > Staphylinidae > Adranes > Adranes taylori. The sequence goes on along the minus strand of WYDF02088422.1, from coordinate 2,643 downwards.
AATCAGACAAGAGACTTTTGTGATAGTCCTTTGAAATTTTTTTAACCCTTGTAGCTAGATATATAACTGAAAATGATACCTACAATTTGGATGACTTAGAAAGTGATAGTGGTTTTCTGGATTTTCAAAGATTTTCCGGGAAAAAATGAAAGTGAGAATTTAAGAAATGCATTTTCATGGGCATGTTGCACCCTATAGCTTTATATGAATTTAAGAGATCAGCCGCTACATTACAATACTTTTCTGGTTTATGGTTTCCAAGAAAATTAACCTTTTTGAATAACTTGCAAGCTGCTTTTTAATAGTACATCGAAACGTTCATCGTATTTGTGGCCTGATAAGAATCCCATGTTTTAGCTTAGCATCGCTGATTTTGAAAATTTTATATTTTAAATACAAGAATCATCAGAGTTTTTATCCAGTGCTTTGAGGAAATTTTCCATCTATCCCAATTTTATATGCGATGGAGGTAAATAAATCCTTTCAGAATTTAATAAAGGGACAAGTGCCATATATTTCTCACCAGGGACAAGGGATTTGCTTTTAGGCCCAATTTTGTAACGTAGTGATTCTTTTTATCATTCGCATAAAAAACAGCGAAATTTCGTATACCCAAGTTGAAAACCAAGCACTAAAGCGAAAACCTTCAAATCACCCATAGATACCATTTATATTTTTCATATTCCATTTTCTCTAACACTATTTTCATACGTCTTTTTCATTTCAGTGGCATGCACTATACTGATTAAAGTTTATTGCCTATATGTAGCAACGTAGCTTTGAAACAAATTTTGGAGGAGTCTATGAACAGGCGCCATTCATCTGGCCATTGTTGATACCCAAAAGTTTCCATTACAGAAGAAATATTGTTACAAAATACAAGTCCATTTTCTTTAGAAAATTAGTGTTTGAAATAACTATGACGGTTACGATAACTAGTTATTCCAACATCTTTTTGGAGTATATTCCATTCGCTGAGTCTAGAAGTTAAAATTTCAGATTGCAGTTTAAACGGATTTAAATCCGTAATGAGGTCATTAAAATCTTGTTAATTTGGAAAGTAAGGTTCTGATCAACCACTCATTTCATATGTAGGATCACTTTTGTTATCGTCTACAACATTTTCCGTTTCGTCTTCGTCAGGATAAGAGCACCTTATGGCTATATTACCATCATGTACTGGTACAGGGTACTTGTCACTGTGTAAGACGTGTCTTGTTGCAGATGGTAAATTTGGATAATTAAGTATATGTTGTGTTTTAAATGTGAAGCCCTTAATCTTTGTTATGCAAAAATAACAATCTGTTAAGTGATCTTTCTGTTCCATCCAAATCATAAGTCTTGCGAATGCCATATAATGTGTACCTAACACATGAAATACAGCATATATTCAGGGGATTTTAATATGTTTAGAAAATCTAAACATATTAAAATCACGAACTTGACAGTCAAAATAAAGTTAATTATATTACGCAGAAGCGGCGTGAAATTTAGCCTTTGTGACTTGAAAGTCGGTTTACTGCAAATGTAGCACAAATTATCCACATAATTTAAATACTTTTTGTGCTTACTATTCTCCACGATTAAAATACTATTCTCCACCGAACACTGTAAAATTTGAAATGAAAAATTAGGAAAGCACGCACAAGTAATATGTATTCGTACTAACACGATTACGTCCACTGCATACTTCCTATGCTGTTTGAAGTAACACAACGGCAGATAAAATAGGCCAGCGTATGTCGGAACTAGGTTACGTCATTTCCATCTACTCTCAAAACATGCAGAAGCACGTCTTGTATTTGTCAGTGAAAGAGAATATCGTTTCTTTAAATATGAGTTGAATACAACCGCTGAATATAAGTTAAATGTATCTAGGGCAAAGATAAAATTAAAAGGGCCGGCAGAAAAATTTTGTTTATATATTTGAATTCAGAATACAAAAGTGCAATAGTATAACTATTTAAATATCTTGTGAAAACATTATTTTGGCCAGTGTGATCTTTAATTTCTAAAAGAATTAAGAGATACAGTCAAAGCTAAATTTAGGAAACCAGGTAAACTTTCAATTAATATAAAACTAAGGATGTTAGTCACTCTCTACGCATCAGGAAAAGAAACGTTCTATTCCCTTTCTAGCACAAAATAATTATAAAAAGAAACATCTGTGGAAAGAAATAAATACGTTGGGTATTTGTGATCGGAAAATCTAAACATTGTCGCATATGCAGAACACTGATGCAGAATATTATCCTAACCTAACTGAATTTTTACTAGGTTTTATTAATTTTCAACTTTACTAATCTTGAAACTTACAACTAAATCTTTTAATTATTATTTTTACTAATTCCCAACTATTAAATTGACTAATGCAGAATTTTTAATAATTTTTAGCAGTTGCCAACTTTATTAGTTCATAAACTAACTACTAATTATATTACTAAATCCTGTTCCACTAAATCCTGTTCCAATTTTGATCAATATTTCTTAATTTTCAATATTACTAACTCTTCAACTGACTTGATTACTAAGTTTCTTGCTTTATTTATTTCTAAAGTTTACTAATATTTCTAATGTATAAAATTGTTGTAGACAGGTGACCAAAAATTGTATAATAAATGAAACTAACTTTTCATTACTAAC
>WYDF02088411.1:0-10953 GCA_009867245.2 Adranes taylori | reverse complement strand
AATAAAACCTGATGTCCAATTACCGATGATTTTCATTTGATATTATATACTACTGGACAAGAACATTTTACTTAGCTCTAATTTAATATTCTTAATTTAGTAAATAAACATTTATTTGTTGTTACCGGTTATTTACGTATAACCTCAGCCACGCGCCATACTTGAATTTATAAGTGAATATTACTCCATTACTTATTACGTATATTTTCAGCTACCAAACGAAGTTCAAATGAAGGTATCATCGTATATGGCAAATAAACGGAAACCTGAAGAAAAGAAATCTCTGCCTGAAATGAAAAATATCAAGGTACCTATTCCGACATTCCCTCCTACGGCAATGGTTTATTCAATTCCAAAATCTCCCCATGTTGAAGATGAACCATTACAAGAACAAATTTCTGATAATAGTACATCAGTGGATATTGTCTCAGCTGCAATTATGGCAAAAGTATTAGAAGAACGTCAGCGTGAAAGATCTGTAGTCAAACATTGTGATACTTGTTCATGCTCAAGTAAAAATATTATATTGACGCTTCATCCTACAGAAGGTACGAATTCAGTGGGTACTCAAACGAGTGAGAATATAATGTTAGGTGAGAAGAAATTTTCACATTCAAATGATTCAAGCAATGACATCAAACTGAATGATATAAAACCGTCAATAATGAATCATGTAATTGTAAATACAGCAAAAAACTCACAAGTCACGAATTTCAATGATACTAGTAGTAAAAATAAAATTATAGGGAAATCGCAAAGGAATCCTTTCTTAGACTCTAAAACTTGTGTAACAACTATATCTAATGCCAGATGCAACTTAGGACTAACACATAATACCATTTCTGCCAGTAATTCTCAAGACGATATTCTGTTGCCCCTTCAGTTAGATAATATCGGTTTAGTAAGTCCTGCAAACTCTGACGATAAAGAAAATTTGATAAATTTGGACAGTCCGCTCAAAAATATCACTCCGCCCAAAACCGTCACTCCGCTCAAAAGTATTGATCCTATAATTAGCGAAGATTCAATATCTATCAAAATGGAAAATTTAATCACTTCTAAGGACGAAATTAAGTCTGAAATTAAATCAAAAAGTGAGACTCACAATATGTGCAATAACTCTGAAGAGAATGGAAAGTTAATTAATTTAGATATCCAGGATACATATAAAGGACCGAGATATTGTTCCATGAGATTACAAAATGGTTCAAATAATGTTTTTCTGAATGATAGACCAAATAATTTGTCATCTATTTTGTTCACAAAGTATAGCGATAAGAAATCTAGTCAATCTAAACAAAGCTCAGATTTATCGAAAATTACTAGTTCCACATCGAGCATTGATCTTTATCAGAGAAGCTCTATGACTACTAGTGATGATTCTGCGAATCAACGTATAGTAGATTGGATACAAAATAATAATTCTACCGATGTAGGTAGTGCATCTGATTTATCAGGATCTTTAAATTCTCCCAGAGTTCTTTTATCTGAAGAGAAATCGGAGGATGTTGATCAGGTGAGATATAAAGAAATGGAAGATAACGTGAAAAAGTTCCTTTTTGGGGAGTATAATTTTTTGAAAACTGTGGAAATAGGAAAGCGTAAGTATGATGATCGAATGAAACAGGAATCATGTAATTTAGATAATTTATTTGCTAGTGGATAAATTAAATAGAAATGAATCTATAGTCTTCTGATAAATTATTTACAACGTATTATTTAATAATCTGTTGTGAGTTGTCTATGCTTACGTGATAATTGTATATTATAAGGAATCTGTAGATTTTTTTAAATTAAATGCTCAATTTTTTAATATCAATACTTATTTAGATTTTGTATATATTTCTTGAATTCAATTAGTTTAATTTAGTGTTACAGTTCAGAGAAAAAACCTCTATTGGCATGTGCATAGTGTAGCAGGTTAATTCTTTATAGTGTAGCGCATCTAAAATTGTACACTGATTTGTCACATATTTTATTTTATTTTCAGGGCATACTATAATAATTTTCTCAAAAATCACTCAATTTCGATAGGAAAGTTTTTTTAATATTTTTCCACGCTACTGCATTCATAATCTGATATAATATTTATACCAATTATAATTTTTAATAAATTGCATGGATAAGGGATTCCAATGACTATAGCCTGTCTTCATTGCACTTAATATATGTAGATGGTTCAATGTTGCCTTATCTCACCTACTGTAATTTCGATATCAACAACTAATTAAAAACATCAATTTCATTTAATACAAATGTAAAGCTGCTTGTAATCAAAAACTCATAATTCACAAGACGAATTCTTATTTCTATCAACAGCTGGCTAGTGGCTTAGTCCGTTTGTTGTAGCCTTTCAAATGTTACGACCGCGATGCCCTTAATAAAGAAGATGCTGATGGTGTCATAATAATTGATGAAATAGCGCCATACATCTTGAACTAGCCGCTTTGTTAAGACATTTGCTGTAAATAAAAATTATAATTGGTATTATATGCCTGTTAAATATTATATAAAAGGAGGCACCCAACATTTCATTAAGTAATATTGATTAACAAAAAAATTATAACTACATTACTTTTTAAAATGTCTTGTTTAATTTTACAGTTTAGGGAGCTGGCAACATAGTCAGTCAAAAGTTGGACTTCATTTAAAGTCTGTAGTAAATCTTTGAAGTGGATGGCTGTTTTTGTTCCCGAGTTATAACTTTTTAAAATATACTACAATTATGTTTCGTCATTGTAGTTAAGGTTAGTGAGCTATGAGAATCTCATTAGGCTTAAGTACAATTCAGGAACAGCACTGTATCAATTGTATCATGCTTTTAAAAATTATTACACGAGAGCAGCAATGTCACCTTTAAATTTTCAGTACAGAATTTAGATGAAGTGAAACTTATTGATAATGTTGCCAAATTCTATAACTATCTAAAATTTATGTAAAATGTATACTAAAATAGTGCTTTTACAAAATCAATATACTTATAACTTTTTCATTTTTTTATGACAGTTTTAATGTTTCCATTTATACGGTTGATGAATCCGGTAATGTAGAAAAATATATAAAAATCCCTTTCAAAATTATGTCATTTGTAACGTAAAATCATCACTGTATGTGAACTTTGAAAATTAAATTAAATATATGATAATTTGTGTCAGGGTACAATTTTAGATGCGCTACATTATAAACAAAATAACTGCTGCCATTACAAGAACTGCTGCCATTTTAAATGGGTTACACTGTAACAACAAAATAAATATCATAATTAAAATAAAGTTAGGCTACATATTTTTCAAATGTTTAAAATAAACTTAACTTTATTTTCCCTATTCTTACTATTTTTTATCTTTTGAGGAAATGATATGCGAAACATTTACTACACGTAACCCCCAAAATTTACTCAGTTCCCTTTTCTACCACATCGGAGGTAGAAAAGCTTTACCGTATTTCTTTTCTCATTTCCTATTTCTTATTTATCATTTTCAATATCTTTTGCATTACGTTTATTTTACCTTCTATCTACTTTTTAATTCATAATTTCCGATTTTCCATATTTAGTTTTTGTTTTCTTGCCCGGTCAACAACTTCAGCTTCCTTCGCCCATCTTTTCTTTATTTCCACAAATACCAGATATTTCCTCATCCATCCAATATCTCTGCGCCTTTTTTCGTCCCCGGATCCAAATTTGCCAATCATTTTAATTGCCTTTAAAGTAATTTCATTTTCCATTCTTGCAGCTCTATGTACTTCATTGTGTTTTTAACTTCCCTCTCATTTATCTGACCTCTTCTTCCGTCAAATCCTGTTATCCTAAATCTTATTATCAACCATCTTTCTTTTCCCATTGCTGTTTTATTGGTCCTTTATGAAATTTCCATGCCGTTACTATTGTATTTTGTACTGAATCATTTTTCTTTTGAACTATGTCGTTGAACTGGATATTTGGACCTTTTCTATTTTATCCCTTGTCACACCTCAACAACATACATCATTGTCTTGTGCATCTAGAATCATTACCCTCCTCTTCACAAATATTTATATAATTTTACGCACTTAATTTTTTTTCTGTTTTTTTATTGTCCCTTCTAATGTGTATGTTTAAGGCTATCTCATTTAAGAGATAGCATGGCACCTACTCTCCAATATAAATCTTCATGGCAAAAAGCCGTCCAACTTTAACAAAACTTGAGCTCATGCCTTGACCTTGAGTGGAAAGCCGCATTGATCTTGAGCTAAGTCGCTTCTTAATTTTCTAATCTTTAAAATTGAAATATCTTATTCTAATAAATAAACTTAAATGCAAAATGATTTAATTTATTTTAATGAATTACATTAGCATTTTACTGTTTTGAAAATGAAATCTACAATACACTTCAATATTTCTTTCTCATCTGTATAACTGGAGTTTATTATCAATTTATTGTAGTTTTCCTGATCGTTTAGTCACTCCAGTCCAATATACCTGTGTCTTGTAAGCTGTATCGCATGCTTCCAGATACAACCTATACTCTACTTTGGTATTGTAAAGTATAGCTTGTGTAAAGAAATTTTCTTCATATGTACCCTTAGAAGTGCGTGTCCTGTTAGCAGGCCACTTATCAGTTTAATTAGATTTGTGCCAAGTCTCAGCAAACCTAAGGTTTTGTTGTTACATGGGTTTCATATAAAGTGCTTACTGCGTTGAGTTTTTGCTGATTTTGCCCAGCAGTCTATATGTTTTTGATTGCTCTAATTTCTTATAACTTCTCTGATAGAACTAGCTGGTATTCCCACAGCCGGCTCCGGACCATTAAATATAACTATACTTAAGACTTGAAAAGTTTTTTTTTGTCAACTAGTCTTGGAAAAAAACTCCAGGACTAATCTTGAATCCGCGATGCCATGACAAATGTATACAAATTTCGTTCTCATGCGAATGAGGTGGAAATTGTTTAGGATATTTTCTTGTATTATACAGTCTGCTAGATATGCTAGATCATATGTTCAGAAACATCTTTTGTTTCTAAATTCCTTCCTCAAACCTTGCAGTGCGGCTCAGCTAATCCAAGGTTAGATCTTGTTAATATGATACAACTGCCTCTTTTAAAGCAGTAAAATACTTTAAAGCACCACGTATTACTTACTAGTCTTTTCTGTGAGAATTGGCACATTTGTGTAATTTGCACTATTCCGGGATTTGTTCCCAATAAAATCAATAGGTTTCTATACACTACATTTAATGGCGCAGGAAGCAGGACATCGTGAAAACCACCTCCAATTCGAATCTAAAATTAATACAATTAATGTTTTTTTAATGCTTTAAATGAAAGTATTTGTTATTCAATAATAATACAATCGTGACAAATTTGCAAAATTCGAGTACTACAAGTTATTGCACCATTTGGTAGCTGGCTTAAGTTTGGTAATTTTTCTTCGATCATTCCCTTGATTTTTTAATTAGTCCAACACACAGACTGGGGAATAATATCCAAACTTTGTTCAGTTGGGTGTTATTCCGCAGTTGTTATATCATCTGTTATTTTGATTTGGTTGCTGACATTTTTGTTTGTTCTTTCTTCTGATTCATGCTGAGAGTTGTTCACTTGGTTGTTGGTCGAATTAATCCAAATAATCTTTTGTGAATTTGTATTCTTTTTTTCGTTGGTCACATGAACAATCATCTTTGGTTTCTGTGTTCTCCACAATTCTATGATTAAAGTCTGTATGTCTGAAGATGGCCCGAAAAGGTTGAAACTATAATTTAACCGCTAAATAAATGGTAAATCATGAAATAAATATTCTTCCATTTAATTGTATAGTGGATAACCACAAAGTAACTCAATCACTCTTTTGTGAAATTACTCAGTATATATGTTTTTAAATATTGAAATGAAATTTATTATTAGGGGTTAATAGGTACGCTCAAGTTTTTAAGTTTTTCAAAAGTTTTCAAATTATTAGTGTCTCGCAATAAAGTTGGTGACATATATGTAGTTATGTTACAACTGTGGAAAAATGGCAAAATGTAAACATTGCAGAATTGAAACGTCGGCCACACGTATTTGTTAATATAACATTGTTATCGATCAGAGCAACAATCAAGAATAATATACATAAATCTAGAAACTTTTTGAATTTTACATTTCTTCTTTAGACTGGATTTTCTTAATCTAAATAAATATCAATCTGCGTTAAATGTTTTTGTTTTAGTATTTTTCAAATTCTACAGATTCCTTAAGTTCTTTTCAAATCGTGTTAATTAAAACATCCAAATTTTGGCTTTCTGTATTTTCACTCATTAATTTCAATACATAAATTGCTATGTGATTTTATATATTTTATGTTGTTATTGTGATAATAATTATTTTAATTATGTTATCATATTTTTTTGGATTCAAAGGCGCATCGAATTTAAGACGTTTTCTTAGGATCTTATTTTAATTGCGCTCCAATTTAAGCGAATGTATGTCGCATAGAATTTTTAAACAATACTAGAATGAAAATTAAGTGCAACTTAGAATCAAAGAAATACGGTAATAAAAAAGAAATTATTTATATATTTTGTTAGTCAAGATAGACTTTTCTAAAATTTTTATATTGCATATAATTTTAATAAAAAATTCTAATTTGTTATTAAACAGCTAACTGGAATATACTATCGTTTATAGAAATCTGTATTTTGATCTTTTTGTCCTCCTTTTATGGTATTCGGTAGAGTGCGGATAGGCATTGCTACCATGTAATTGTAGCAAGAAAACAAAGTCCACGAGCTAAAGGAATCCCAAAATTCTGGATCGAACGACTGCTCCGGGGCCGGGCACGTCCAGCGAATCGACAACGAAATTCACGTTAAGTCAAAATCACCGATCGATTATTTGTTAAAAACATTGTCACTATTATTCCGCGGTCGTGAGTATAGCAGTCGATGGTTTGTCTACGTGTATTCAGCTTCTGTTTACTTCACATATGTCAAACTCCGATCACATAAGACGCCATTTGCAAAAATGAGACCATCGTCCGATGCCACCTAGTAGATCTGAGAAAATATAATATATTTGCTGACCACGGATAATCTTTAGGATATTATAAGCTATTACTAGGAACATTAGCAGATTTATGCACAGGCTATTAAAGCGATCGTTTCGCGTGTCACAATTGATAGGGACAGACTACAGACTTTTTCAAATCTTATTTAATGTATTAACATTGACCATTGTGAAAAAATGCGCTTAGAATCTGTGGATTACCAAATTTGACTTAAAAATAACTATTTTAAATTGTAAGATTATCTTTAATAGATTGTGCGCTTAATACTTATAAATTATGTAAATAATTCAGGATGACTAGATTTTGTGAAAGGTTATTATCATTTAAGCATGTTGTGCAACTAGACAAACTAGTTGCAAGAAGAGCAAATGTTTGTTGACACTTAGAGTTTTATTTAAACTTCTATTCATGAAACAAAGTATAATTTAAAAACAATTACCAAGGGAATTGAGGAGCGGTATTCGTATTATGTTCTCCATAGGACAAAAACAAAGTGTTGACGTAAATTATACAAATTGTGTATAGCTGTGAAGATATTCGCTGATTCGTGGTAACTGATAGACAACACAATGCGCTGTTATAGTTAGAATCGATTTAATTGGTAATAAATCAATAATACGTGAAAGTGTACCCTACGATATTACATAAGTATGGTTGAAGAAAGCATATCTGATTTATATGGGGAAGGGGCTATGGGCTCGAAGTCTTTGAAAAGTAAAGTAAAAACAAATGTATTTCGTAATAATTTTCTATAGCCGCCGATTGACCCCCCCCCCTTTAAATCAATCATGTCGGGGGCTTGCTGATTTGATTTACATTTAATCATGGCCGAAATTAATTAGTAAGATAGTGGTAAGTGTCCTTAGGTGACAATACATTAAATGAATCCAATATACCATAAAAAGGGGAAAAGCAATGAGAATAATCGATGTAATTTTGGTAGAAAAAGATATAGCCAAAAACGTTCCACAGAGCTCACAAAGAGTGAATTTTGTAGTTACAAGGCCTTTTCGGTTTGTGTTATGAAAATATAGTTATGAATGAAATAAAATAAAATCATAATTTATTCTAAATTAAATCATGCATAATTTGAAACGTTAAATAAATTAGTAATGACGCAAACTAGTGTACGGTATTCGGTCATAATTAATTAATTCTTTTGAGTATGAATTCCTTGAATAAAGTAAATTAAATTATTAGGTCACGAGTTTATTTATTGAAAACATATTATTTTATTATATTTGGGTGAAATTATTTATTTAAATGAACGAATTTTTATTTTATTGGCATGTATGCATTTACTGCGACATTATAAATACATTTTGTTAAGTTAGTTTACTCTTTTATTCAAACAGCCTTGCTTATGAGGACAAATTGCCATCTTAGGGTTGCGCAGAGTATAGTTAAATGTATGGTTGATCTAGTAGAATTAAATAAGAAATATATTCGCCCTTACGTCACGTGGGGGAACTCAAGAAACACCTGAATTTCAAACGTAACATATATTGCGGCACAGATTCTCCTCAAATTCACACGTGCCATTATGTTTAATGCTTGAAGAATTCCAGAGGCTGGCTGTAGGAATAAATGGATAGAAAGTAGAAGGAAAATGTATGAAAAAATAGGATGGTCGATGAGTAGATGGGGAGAAAGGATCATAAATGGTAATGAAATGGTGTATGCGGTAGTTGAGAGAATGTAAGATTTCGATAGGCAGGAGAGTTAAGAACGGATTAGAGGGAGTAGGTTCAATAGTAAATACGAATGGAAAAGAGTGGGAGAGGGGATATATAGCAGAGTATTTAGTGGCTGGATTAAGCATGAAGGAGAAAAGGAGGATAGTGAGATTTAGGTGTAGGAGTGAAGAGTGACGTAATAGGTACTGGATGAATGAGCAAGATAGGAAATGCAGAGTTTGTGGTAGGGAGGATGAAACGTTGATGCATTGGATGAGAGTGTGTAGGGTTGGAGTGTAAGGAAGAGGATAGGATTCTTGAAGAGATCTGGAGGATAAGTTTAGGACGGACACGGTTCGAAAATAATGGAAAAAGTGTTGAATGAGATATTGAATAAGGGAAAGGAATAAGGCAAGAGTATAAGAGAATAATTATTCAGGGGAGGGGGTGGGGTTAGGTTTTGGAATATAGGAGAAATGTAATAAGTGGAGTGAGAGGAGAATATAATGATGGGGGAAATTAGTCTGAAATTGCATATTTTGTGTTAAATAAAATTGTTTATTATGTTATCGATTTTACTTCCTACATGTGCGAATAGAATTTCTTCGATTCTTTTTTTTAAGTTGGAATTTTCACCATTTCTTGTCTATCACTGACTATATAAAATGTGACTAGACTTTAGATTATAGCCATTCACTAAAATTTAAAATTACGTAACTCTTAGTGTACAAATTAATACTGTAAAGTGTTATCTTGCACAATCTTTGCGGTTTCGAGATATAGCCCCTGAAAGTAACTTGACATCCCTAAAATAATCATTCATAAAACACTTTTAACATGATATCATTTACTAAAAATGCTTACTACCATAACTGTAGTGAATAAACATTTGTGATAAAACATTAAACTCTAATAAATATTGTTTTTCATGGTTTATTTAATTAATTACTGTAATTGTCAAATGAATTGTAAACAATTTTATGACAGTCTCTACTTCAATAACTGTCAATATTAATCGTTCAAAAGTATACGTTGCCACATAGAAAATAACGCATTCTTAACAAGAATTCTATTGAGCTAGGACCATATTCTGTAATTTCCTACTACAAAATGAAATTTCGCATCCGACTTATATTTTAATATTTTTATACAGTTCAAATTATGTATTAACACGTTGTATTAAGGTTTTAACATTTAATATCGTACAAACTTTTTCATTGAAGTTTTTTTATATCGAATTATTGTATTATTTTGTTTTTTTTTATTTATTATAATTCTTTAGGAACTTTATCATTCAAGAGTCTCAAATAAGACTTATTTTATAATTAATATGATTTGTTTTATTATTGTAAAATTTCATTGCAATTTTTAATTAGTTTCATACTTTGAAACTTTGTCAATACGTGGAGCATATAATTGGATTAGAAAACGAATATTGGGAAGTAGATGCTAAAGTAGAAGTTGTAATGGGTGATATTATAATAAATCCATTAGACAGCGATAGCTCGAGCGGAAGTGAAAGCGACTCATCATCGTCAGAAAATGAGTATTAAAATTTATGTATTTTCATACGAGGGATGTCATTTTAATTTTGCATATAACCACATAGAGGGTGCAAGTAATTAAACATGATTCCGAAATTAACCTCAACATCATATTGGCACGTGTTGAAAATTTCCTCAAAATACAAGTGGTTTAGTCAGAGCGAATTTTTAAAGTTAGTATGGCGGCTCGTGTCAGTTGGTGCCGAAGAAGTCTGAATTGTTTCAACAGAGACCTCTCAAAATTGTGTAAAATATCAGTCTTGGATTTATTCTTAGGAACCCGAGAATAAAAGTCAGTCTACTGTTTGGGTATTTCAAGAAGAGGAGAACCCAAACAAAGTCATCCGTTCCCGCAGTGTGGCAACTACTGATTGAGTAACTGATATTTGAGTTTTTGGAGCAACAAAAGATGGAATTGTTTAGTCATCCTCCGTACAGCCCGACTTAAGTCCCAACGATTTTTTTACAATTGCCGCCATCAACAATGCACTCCGTGCTCAACGATTTCAATCCCCTGAAGATGCAGTCTATGCTTTCCCAATGACAATTTGGACATTGAAGTATGGAATAAGTGCTTTAAGAATTGGTTTGAACGAATACAAAAGTGCATCGACAATGGTGGCAAGTACTTTCAAAAACAATAAAGGACTGAAATTTAAACTATTGCTTTTTGTTAAAGCTATTCGTACTACTGATTTCTTTGAGGTCAA
>WYDF02088400.1:0-10954 GCA_009867245.2 Adranes taylori | reverse complement strand
CTTGTTTTTGTATAAAACGTATTGTTAAATATATTAATCATATATTATTCTGCTGTGTTCTTCCACAACTTAAACGCAAAACCATTCCCGTGTTTGTTCGGAAAATCAGGACGCACACGAAACGGAGTTAGATTTTTATTATATAAGATTCATATATATATATATATATATGTAATAAAGAAATGTTTATATTGGATATTATACTGAAAAATAATTATTATAATGCTTGGGTATTTATATGTAAGCCCAATAATAGTTGTAGTGAATCTGCAACCGAATCATGAAATTTTATAAAATTAAGGGTCGGATAAAAATCTGTAGGCGGTCGGATTCGGCCCGCGGGCTGAAGTTTGGTGACCGCTGGGTTAGAGTTTTAAAGACATTAAATGGTCACTACAAATCCTACAAAGTCGCTACAAAATCCACAAATGTTTACCTCGGAGCCCTCAAGCCATATGCAAAATTTTGGACCGATTATTTACACTTTTAAATCCGCAGAGGAACTTCTGGCCACCGGAAGTGGCTGAAATTTTGCGATTACGTTTAGCTTTGTATATGGAACATTCATTTGATATTTGGTCGCAATCGGTTGAAACTAGTTTTAGTTTAGTAAATTACACTTATCTAAACTCTTTTTCCATTTTATTTGTAATACTCTTTTGTGTTGTAAGATCATTCAATCTTTAAACTATTGAGGGCACTTAAAAAAGCTGACGATCAAAGCTCGGAGTAATTTGATCTTGATAAAATTCTACAACCTTAATTATCTCCTTTCATGTGTCAAATGTAAAAATAAAACTTGTGAAAACGTAAAACGTAAAGCTAATTTTAAGCACTGAAAACTTTCCAGAAACTTTTTGGTCACCTGCCTGTAAATTTTTACACCTGTATGTAACCTTCTTGATTCTCTTTAAATCGAGATCCAATATAAAGGGTTACCGTTAAGAATGTCCTAACTGTAATCTATTATAAGTTTGAAATAATCCATAGTCACTTAGGATAATTACAATGTGCAAGGTTGTAGGGGGAATTATTTTAAATTTTACAAAATTAATCTACTGAAACTACCACAGCTTAATAAATCCTAAAAATGTAACTCCCTCCCCTAAATCCACGTCTGACTATTTCTATATAAATGACATCAGAATATTATTTTCAAACATGTAATTTTTACTATTTAAATTTTATACATTACGCTTATTAAAAATAGAGAAACATATTAAAAACAGCAACCGATTGCAACAACACTAGGCTGTGTGTCTAATTACTTATTTAATTTTTAATTGTATGGTATTAAATGCAAAAGCGTGATAATCCCCACTGAAAGTTTTAAACTAACGTTGAAAGTTGATCTAATAGAACGTTAAATTACTAGAGTCGTCGCAAGTTATCATGATCAACGCTAAATAAATAACTTTTGCTTTACGTGACATATGTTACAATTTCTACCTTCCAATATATGAAATATTGGGTGACAAACCCTTGTACAAATATTTAAAATATCGTTCCCTTTTACTAAATAAGGCTTAAATGCGCGCATTCTTTACTGCAATTTTCGGTATAAGAACCAAACTTAGTGTGGCTTTAGGACTTACAGAATAAAATACGTAAGGCCTAAAAACAGACAGAAACATGATCGCCTTTGCTGCCATCTATAAAAATATGGCTGAACTTAAAAGTAGTATGGCTTTTTTAACAAGCAGTCTTCTCGCTTTCACTTTACCCCCGCGACGGTTGCAAAACGTTAAAAAGCACAAGACAAAAATTAATCAAGATAAAAATTTGAAATTCAAAATATGAAAATAAGAAGATATTTTCCACAAGCTGACAGAATGGTTTTGAAAAATTTTTATTAGAAAATAAAACAAAATGTTTTAAATAATTCGATCAGAATGCTATTCTATCGCAAGCTTTAGCACCTTTGCACATGCTTTTAAACACATTTTAAAACATGTTATTAATATGCTATAAATATGTCTAAGTATGAACATTAATTACAATAAAATAACAATATAATAAAAAAGCATCAATGTTTTTCGTCTTCATTATTGTGAAAAATAAATACCTGCCATCCATGTAGAGTCAATATTGGCCTTTTATTATGCGGACCCCACCACTTGCCCGCAATACAACCCCAGTATGTAGGCATACGAACTTCTTCTGGAACAGTAGTATAACTGTATGTTGGCAAGCATTTAAATTTCTTAAGTGGACAAAAAATATATAAAACTTTCTTTACTTGACTACAATTCATGTTGTAAGTTTGATGTCACTTTGACAAACTTCATCAGTTTCAGATAAGATGCCAGGGATTATTATTTTCTTGTCTATATATTATTTTGATTCCGAATTTGATATCCAAATTAATTGGTCGTGCGCGTATAAACCAACGAACAAATATATTAATTAAAGTCAAAACCATTACGTTAATCTTGCTAATTTTTAAAGTTTTTTGAATTAAATAGTAAATAGAAATAAGTAATTAAATATAACATATTGTGCAATTCAAAGTAATAAATTGTTGAATCACAAAAAGTAATTTATAAGTGAAATATAATTAATGTAAGTAAAGATTGCACATAGCATCTATTTCATACGTGCCTAGTAAATGCGTAAAGATTGTAATTAAAAATAAATTAATTAAAACAAAAAATCAAAAATCTTTAATTTTGTAAAATAATTAAAAATAAAAATAAGATAAAAATGTTTTTTTTTAAACAAGATCCATTGGCGTGAGATCTTAATTGTTAAAAGTTAAAAACATTCCATCCTTCAATGAACGCTCAGAATTAATAAATGAATTAATTAAAATCAAAAACTTTAATGTAAATTTACCATATGAAATAACAGTAGAAAACTTAATGCTTTATGAAGAAATAGTTACTGTGAAAAGTTACTGTGATTATAATAAATTAATTTTCATATTAGAAATTCCAATTGTTGATATGAGATCTTATAATTTTTACTACCTATACGCTTTTCCTATTTACCAACATCCGAGCGAAACTTTCAAAAGAATTATACCAAAAACCAAATACCTTATCCAAAATGATAAACATTACAATCTACATAATGGAAAATGTCAAGAAGTTAGATCCAATAATTATTTATGCCGAATAGAAGAAATTAATCAGATCAATGAATTACCAGTACCATGTGAAGTAAACTTACTATAATTTTCGAAAAATTATAACAATTGTCAACAGAGCACAATCAAAATGGTAAATATAAAAATTCAAAAAATATCCGAAAGCAAATGGTTAGTAATAACACAGAAAGAAATGATAGTTCAGTATTTCTGTAAATCCAACTACGAAACAACAGCATTAAAAGGAAGTTACATAATAAGTATTCCTGAATTTAGTCAAATGAAGATTACTGGAAAAACATTAAAATCCCATCGTAACGAGCTTATGGAAACCTCATATAAACATCTATCAGAAATCAATATGGACAACAATGGTAAAAATATTACAATGGAACCAATTAAAATAGACTTAGAAACAATTAACCTGGATGAAATGCGGTCAATCCAAAATCAATTACAAAATCAAAATGAGTTATTAAATGGAATTCAAAATCCAATTATTCATGGAACAACCAACATATAGACAATCCTCCTGTACATAATTGTAATTATATTTTTCAGCTGCTTAGCATGGAAGTTAAACTTATGTAAAAAGAAATCTACAATTACTAAATCCAAAATACCAGAAGTGAACCAAGTAATATATGACGTTCCGACTTCCATTAATTCAGTTCTTCCGATAAATACCGTTCAATTGAAGTTATAGAATAAAGTTCTATTTTATGAAGGGGAAAAGAGTTACATATACACATCTCTATACTTCAATTTCAGGCCAGTCAATATAATAGACATTATGAAAGACGGGAGATGACTTTCGTAGCAGCATTCACGCAATCCCGAGCGGCTCCGAGAAAAACATATAAATACCGGCAAGCGCCGTAGAATCCTTCGTTTATCGTTCGTTTATCGTAATTACGCAATTAGCATAGCATGTAGTACTAGAGTTTTGTTTATTATAATAGAATATATCAAGCAGCCCTCTTAAACATTGAGCGTTGATATTAGATTAAATAATGTTATAAATATATTAATTAAAGTCAAAACCATTACGTTAATCTTTTCTGATGAGTTTTATAAGTTTTTTGAATTAAATAGTAAATGAAAATAAATAATTAAATATAACATATTGTGCAATTCAAAGTAATAAATTGTTGCATCATAAAAAGTAATTTATAAGTGAAATATAATTAATTAAGTAAAGATTGCACATAGCATCTATTTAACTCATGCCTAGCAAACACGTAAAGATTGTAATAAAAAATAAATTAATTAAAACAAAAAATCAAAAATCTTTAATTTTGTAAAATAATTAAAAATAAAAATAATTTTTTTAAAAGAAGGTCCACTGGCGAGAGACCTTAATTGGTTAGTTCTTATAATTCAACGCAGCCAAATGTAAATCTAAATAAAAAAGATTCTTTATTCACGGCATCCTACTGCACCGTTATCAGTTCCATTGATTGTGAAATTATTGATACACAAATTATGTAGCGATCACTTAACTGCTAGAAATACATCACATCGGTATTGCAAACGTATTGTTGCAAGAGCCACCAACAAACCAACCATGATATTTAGAATAATTACAACATGTAATAAATACAATGGACGCAAGGACGGTGTATTCTGTAAAAATAGACATTATCCGGTATACACAAGTTCACCTCCTCCACCGTTACCACAACCCTGCACAAGATGCGCAAAATTTGACCATACTACAAAGAATTGCGCGACAGAAATAAAATGCATGAAATGCAAAAAGCAACAGCATATAAATAAATGTATGTCGGATTTACCGATAAAATGTACATCATATGACTCAAGACCACGTAGTTTGGTCGGTTAAATGTCAAAAACGTCCAACAGCACCGATTCCGGGAATTTTTAACACCAAAATAAAGGTTATTAACAAAAAATCTTCTGAGTTACCGCCGGCAATCACAGAAAATAGAGTACATGCGTCAATAACGGTACATGATCACATTATACACACATATGAAGAAGCTATTAACAATTCAACAAATATTAACAGAACTGAAACTATACTTAGAAGTTAAAACAAATATATTGATTTCTATAATATTAATACAGAAACTGTGTTTCTGGAAATAAAGTGTACATATTGATGTTTGACTTGCTTCATCTCGATGCTCCTACACCTACAGAACCTATTATGTGGGTTCAACATGTATTTGTTAACTAAAATGGCTAAGTTAAGAGTGATATACGGGGACATCAATAGCTACTCTAAAAAATGACATATATAATTTCGTCCAAAATAATAACATTAATTGCATCTGTCTAGTGGAAACTAAGAATAAAGAAAACACATCTATACAATACAAAAATTGGTTTAATATAAATAAATCTAAACAAAAACAATTGGCTAAATTTCTCAGAAATACGGAATTTGTAAAATTTTCTACATCACCAACTTTCTTCTTTCTTGGAGAATTACAATGATTACTTGTCACTCAGTGGTCATTAAATTTTTAAGTTTGATCGCTATTCATGTTCTTTTGCTTCTATAATTATTGCATATTTAAATATTTGCACTTGGTCTATATTTAAGTTTGCATTTGCTCTATTATCATTTTTACTTTAACGCGAATATATATATATATATATATATATATATATATATTCCTTCTTCTTCGTCTCTCACTCCGACCCCTCAATATTCTATGTCGAGGCATTCGTTAAACGCTTTTCTTTTAAATCTCACTCTCCTCCGTGCGCGCACTCTCGTTATTAATTAACTCGTGCGAGGATCTTTACAGTTCGAATCAAACCGCACACAGTGGACCGAAGTTTCACATCTATCCCTACAGATGTGCATGATACGTCACTGATCCCTTTCTAAGTGACCATTTCATCACGTATAAACACTGCAATAATATGAATATAAGAGCAGTACTTAAAATCAAAATGCTAAAACATGAGTCCTGGATAAATTCACTGTTTAAACCAATCTTCGTAGAAATTTACCTGTTAGCCTTTTTTTAAACAAATATCTTTATTTACCAAACAAGTGCAAATCAACAGTACAGGTAAAACTACATAATAATGACTTAACGTAAGTAATTGTAAAGAACATATATAAATAATCACAAAACACGATGTATACGTGTATCGTGACTTGAATGTTAATTTTTTATAAAACTCACACAACATTCCATCAAGCTCATATCTTCATACTTGGCTCTTGTAAGAGGCAGAGGACCTAAAATTTTATCAAAATCGTATTTTACTACTTCATTAAATTATTTAAAACAATAATTAGTATAAAATTAATATTACCTAACAAATAATTACCTGCATATTTCTCTGAAGGTACTTAAACTCCCCTATTTTTAATTTTTCGCGATCGGTTCTAGGTACTTTAATAACAGAGGTCATCATTGGTGTATTATAAGTTTTTCTGTAGCTCAACAAACGAGGATGTGAAAATGAGGCTAATATTTCTTTAATAGGCTGAGTCTTAAAATGAAATTTTACTCCATATTCAACATCTAGGAAAGTTTTCCAATTAAGCACTAATTTTTTATCAACTCTAAATGGAGATGGTTTTCTTATTGGAAAGGTAATCTGGATGCTTTTTAAACCATGAATTCGGTTGCTGACTACATAGTGGATGATATGATCTAATCTGATAACATAATCTCATTTACTTACTAACGTCTGACATACGACCTGTTATCTTTCCTTTCTTTGCTTTAGCGTAAAACTTAGTGTTCATCCTCAGAAATTGTAGACATTGTAATAAAAAGAGAGCATAATATTAACATCGCCAGTGCCGAAGCCAGGTAGGGGGGTACTTTGGGGATTGCTTATTTCTTTGACTTTAATACAATTACTCTTACAGTTTTTATTATTTGTGCCCCCCCCCCCTGCAGTAGAGATATATTGTGTACTTGATCAACATGGCCTTGAGCAAGTACACAATATATCTCTACTGTAAGGATCAGCAGAATGGAAAGCATCAAGTAGTTTAAACTCGAGTGCATTATTAAAGACCCTGATTAGCGGTTAAGATTTCAGCAAAAGATGAAAGAAGGAATCCAGAACAATGAAAATCCTAAATAACATTGGCACGACCTTAAGACTGCATTGTTAAAGGTCATAGAGGAGACGCTCGGGTATAATAACAATACTAGGAGGAACGGATGGTTCGACGACGGCTGTGAGAGAGGCGTGAGCGAACGAAATGAGGCTAGGAGGAAAATGTTGCAGAGAGACACAAGAGCAATCAGGCTAGATTACAACAGCAAAAGAAGAGCGGTCAAGACCTTGTGAATATACAAAGAGCGGAAGCTTGCGAAAGAGGCTCAAAGAACTAAGTGACTGACATGACCAAAGAGATAGAGGAAACTTTATAAAAGACTTGGGTGCAACCACACACAACTACGTGCCGCGACACTGGGGGGCACCTAATTGGGGATCTAGATGGTGTTCTTAAAAGATGGAAAAATTACTTTAGTGAGGTACTGAATGCTAATACAAACATCCAAGACATTCAACTTTTAGTGATGGAACGGGTCCTTTCGACACTCTCGAACGGGTCAAAGCCTACTTGGAACGAGGTAGAAGAGTCCATGAAGAAAATGGGTGATCATCGCGTCGCAAGAGAAGATCGACTTCCGGCAGAGGTGTACAAGTATGGAAGAGCGAAACTCACCGATGAAATACATTATCTTATTAAAACATTTGGTTACGAGAGGACATGCCAGAGGAATGGAATATGTCAGTTATTGTACCTCTACATAAAAAAGACGCATTGCGGAAACTATAGAGGATATCGCTGCTCAACGTAGCGTACAAGATCTTTGCTAAAGTCCTCAACGAGAGATTAAAGGCTTACACAGAAGCTTCTATCGGCCAATACCAAAATGGGTTTAGACCTGGAAGGTCGACAATAGATCAGGTGTTTACTCTAAGTCAGATTCTGGAAAAATACAAAGTAACGATCCACCAGATGAATGTCGATTTTAAAGCCGCTTACGACAGTGCGTCCCGCCAACAGCTCTAGAATGCGCTTCAGGAACTTGGTATACCACTAAAACTGAGACAGCTAGTACGAATAACGTTGCTCCATACGAACAGCAGAGTCAAAGTACATAAATTAATATTTACTATGATTGAATAATTTAATAATAATATTTATTATATATTTAATTACATAAAAAATTAAAATCTAACGAAAAATATGAGTACATTAAAGTCAACATTTGCATGCTTCTTACAATTAAATAAATTTTCAAATTGTCTTAGCAATCGAAGGTGGTGCACTGATGCAGATCATGGTTTTCATTAACCGATGCTACGTGAAATAGAGGGTTCTGATGACGGCTTCCACCAATGCCAGAAATACGTATTAACCCTTGCCTTTCATTTTTTAAGCCAATTTGAAATCGTTTTAACAATATTATGTGCAGTTTTCGAAATAATTCTCATAATTAAACAATAGTTATATCGGAACCTTGCGGGCTTTACGTGACGCAAAGTTTTCAATAACTATGTCGAAATTGATTTTTCGTGCTAACTCTGCTTCAATTGACAGAATTCCTAAACTTGATAGTCTACTTTGGCACATTGTGGATCTTAATACATTTTTAATTCTTGCTAATACAATAAATGATCGTTCTGCCTGAGCGACACTAACCGGAAGAGTAGAAATTATTCTTAAAGCAGTAGAAATATTTGGAAATAGTGCTATCAGATTAATTTATTGAATTGTATTTAGTAAATCTAAAGGTGCTTGCGATGACGATTTAAAATTACTAGTATGAATTGTTTTCAAATAAATTACTTCATCATTTAATTCTTTTGTTACGTAGGTTTTATATTTTTCAGTAAACGCTTGGAGCTGTATTCTAATATTTTCATTACATAAGACAAGGTATTTCCACAAAAATCCAAAATTGGTTTCAATTTCTTTAAGCGCATTATAACGCGTTCATAAATTTACAAGTACACTATCAAACAATTTATAATATACTTCAATTTTGAATAACTCCTCAATATCATTATCATCTTTACTTTCATCAGCAAAACGTTTTCTTATATTACGTCGGTTTTCTTCAAACATTAGCGTACCAATATTTTCAGCAACACTTGTACATTCATATAAAATTTTATTAAAATTTCCTCTTAATTTTAATTTTGTCAGACTTAAAATAATACTATTAATATTTTCAGCTTCTGTATTAATTGTAGAATTTCTGGCTTGTAACATCATACTTCTGTGATTAATTTCAGTCAATATTTTGTACCAAGTAGAAGGCAAAATAATGCATTTAAATGAATTGGTATATGCCAAAATGCCATTTACATCTTAGCGAGTTTCAGGTGTCAAATTTAAGGATAATATTTCATTGATAGCAGTTCTAATGCCAGAAATATTAGCAACCAGAGGTTTAACGGCTTCAATTCTGGCAGACCATCAAGTGTCTGATAAACTGTGCAAAGAACAATTGATATTAGTTTTTAATACATCCCATCTTTGAGGACTAGAACTGAATATATTATAAACTTGAATAAGCTCGGACTCAGAGGACACCCTTGCCGGACCCCTTCTTCTATATTGAACCACTCAGACACATCCATTCCTACCCTAGCTCTTACTCTATTTCCCTCATATAACCGCCTTACATTCTCATACATTCTCTCCGTTATTCCGACCTCAATCATCCTATCCCACAGCCTCTCTCTATTCAACCTATCAAATGCCGCACTGAGGTCCAAGAACAATAGGTACAACTTCCTCCCTTCGCCCACTTCCCTGTTTATTAGATAGTTTAATGTAACTATATTATCCGTTGTACTTTTATGCCAAATAAAGGTTTATTATTATTATTATTATTATTATTATTATTATTATTATTATTATAAAGTTTTTGTATTATTCCAAAATAAGTTATCACACGAGGACAGCATTCGGCAGCATGAACTCCACAAAAGTTCAAACTATGATAAGCCCATGGAGAAAATGTTGCCAGAGAATTTATTTTTTATCATTTTGTGCGCCTTTATAACAGCCACTCAAATTGCTGTCATTGTTATAACTCTGTCCTCTGCACAATGTTATATTTTTCTAAAGTTTACAGTATTAAATTTGCTATTCTCTCACCATTGCAATCAACAAATTCCAGAAAACGCTCTTGAATTTGAAATTTATTCAGGATTCAGATGGACATAACAGAAGACAACAATTGTTTGTTCAAACACACAAAAACAAAATTTACATTTTAACTTTATAAATTTGTTTAATAAATACTAAGTTTTTAGTTTTTATTAAACAAGTTTATAAAGTTACAATGTAAAAAAATTCCAAAAATAACATTTTAAACTAATTTCAAATATGTGACCGTAGGAACACATTGGAATTCAGGTAATTCATCTTTATTTTATTACTTAATTTATCATTTATACTCACAAATAGCTTTTTGATGTTGAATAGTTCTGATGAAGGCAGATTTGTTACTCTCGAAACATGTCAATTTGGCAGTCGATGACTGCCAAACGATTTCGTGTTCAACATCTTATGATTTCAATTAAAGTGGAGTTTTCGAATACTATTTTGTTTAATTTATTTTAAAACATTGACTCTACAGTCATCTAACATAGTCAGTGACTTGATAATAATACTGAAACCACAAGACGCCAACAAATCACTAAATTTTGCATAAGATTTATCTTTTGATCGAAACCTAACGCTAATGTTAAAGTTAGCCCTAAATATTGATACTCTATTATATGTTTGGCAACACTGTATATGTAGTGCAATAATTAATAAACGTAAGTCTGTTTTCACAGTTCTTCTGACGAGCAAGTGTTTTACTTTAACCTAAATAATATTCTTGATTC
>WYDF02088389.1:0-10955 GCA_009867245.2 Adranes taylori | reverse complement strand
TCCTCTCGATATAAAATTGGGGATTATTGAGAGAGGCCTATGTTCAGCAGTGGACGAGAAACAGGCTGTTTGATGATTGATTGATGAAGTACAAGCACAGTTGTATATATGTAATTTCTAAATAATTCTAAATTTCTACGTTTATCTCCACCATCTTCCATATGTGGGGCCCTCTCTTGAGAAAATGAGAAACTATTATTGTTCAACACAGAAATCCATACTACTCTGACAAATGCATTTTGATGAAACAGTATGGTTTTAAAATTAATAAGTTTTAAATAAATAAGATTTAAAAATAGAAAGAACTTTCATAACATACAGATTACTGGAGATGCGGCAAGTGGAGATACAAACACTGCTGCATTTCCAGCGACATTAAGGGAATTCATTGAACTACTCCTGAATTAGTTGTCAATGTTGATGAAACGGGCTTTTTCTTTATCCTCTGAAATAAAGCAAGCAGCACCAGGATTTAAAGCTGAAAAAGATTGCTTAACCGAGTGGTAATGTTTATGGAGACTTACTGCTAAATTAAAACCACTGCTTCTTTATCATTTCAAAACCCAAGACAATGAAGGAAATATTTCAGAATCAAATTTACGAATCATTTGGGAGTCCACTAAAAAATCATGTATTACTATGAAAATTTTCTAAAATTGGTTTAACACACATTTTTTACCGTCTGATAAATGCTACTGCGAATTTAAAAAGTCATCCAACATATTTGTCCGACTTAGCATCATGATTTCCAGAATAGAAAATTTATGTCGCCAAATACAACGTCGTTAATCCAACCAATGGATCAATGCGTAATATCAAATTGCGACAAATGATTGATAAAGCCGATGGAGAAGGTAAACAATGTATTAGTGATTTTTGGAAAAACTACAATATTTTGGATGCTGTCGACAACAACAATCTCTCCTGGAATGAGTTGAACGAGAAATATTTGAAAGGTGTATGAAAGAATGTATGTCCGGAGCTAAGCAAGGATGTTGACACAAGAGAATCCATTATTGATGTCGACGAAATTGTCCTAATGAAACATGATTGGATACTATAAATTCCCCGAATAGTCAAGAATTATTGCAATTAGCGTTTCTGAAGATGAGGAGCAAACAAGAACTTTCCACGGATTTTCTAGAAAAAAATGCCTCTATAACAGAATTTATGGATCAGTTTGTACAAAATAATTTAAATTTTGATAGAAGTTTGGTCAAAGAGAATACCATTAGGAAAGAAGTTGTTCCCAAGAAATGATTTTCTAAAAATGACAAAATCCCTTTTGTTTATGCCTCTGAGGATATTGTGATTCCATAGCGGAATACTGGCAAAAGCGTATGGGAAAACGCTCTTGCCAAAAGTTGTTCCAAATATAGAATTTTCTAGAGCAGCAATGAACAACTTTACAGGGGTTACTAGAAACAACTATTGGCAAATTGTAGTAAAGGTGTCATAATCATATCTTAGTTAGCCTTCCCAACGCCATTTTAACTTGTCAGGGAATAGCATATGCCATTTTAAGTTCTGGCTAAGTTATTTTTTAATTGTGGAATACATGGAACATCAATCAATAAAAATATGTTTACCAAAAACTGTGAGTCTTATATTATTATGGGAATACCTTTGATTTAGATATTCTAGGACCATCAATCCATTGTTCATCGCTAGCATTGTGTCCAGTAGAATTAACCACGTATTTACATGGAGTATCACATTTAATCTTGCAGGTAGGAGCTGACCTTGCTGGTGATGCTTTTAAAGATGGCGCATGGGCAGGGGAAGTTCTAGCACTTGTAGATATCTATAATCCAATAAATTACAGAAAATTTCATTTCCAGATTATAATTTTTTTTATTCATAACTTTACGAGATGATAGTAATATGGAGATGAAAACCATTTTGTGGATAGGGAAACGAAGGTTTCCATTTATATGGTGTTTCCATATAAATAGGTATAGCGTCCATTTGAAAACAAACCATTTGAGGACCACTTTTATGTAATTTTTTCAAAGTCTTACGAGATTATTGTCGCTGGATTTAATCCAATGTTGGGTATCCACTACATATATAATATATAAATTATAGTAAATACATTAATTAAATTGCATAAGTAATGACTGAAGCTAAAAATGTAAAAATCTTTGTTACCAAATTCTTATTAATTGAAGTATTTCTAATAATTCCATCATTTAATTGCTGCCCAGTTGAATTTTGTCTTGATATTTGGATAGCTCCAGGAGAATTGGCGTTACACCCTGTTGTTTTAGTACCACAACTAGTACTACTACTATGACTAGTTTCTTTTCTATGCTGTTGATGTAAAGGTGATGACTGTTGACTAGATGTGTTGTGATGTACTTCAGCAGCAGAGCCGCGTAAAGCTTTGCTCATCACGCATCGATTATCGCCAGAATTAAGACTAGGAATGTATACTGGAGGATGTTCCCCATCTGTTGCATCATCTGCATGATGATGTGTTGATGATGGGCCTACATAGATGACCGTATCAGCTGATAGATCACTGCTGGATGGATCAGGTTCGCTGCTAGTATCTAATTATTTATAAATTTGAAATAAAGGAATCAATGAAATAAGCAAATAATTATATGGAAATAATTTAAGAAAAACTAGATGTAAGATATGTCTTTGGAATTAAATTACTCTGTGGACCAAATCTTAGTATTTTATTTCCCTCATTCGCTTCCAACGATTTTAACATTTTATGATTCAGTTATTTATGCGCATCTTTTTGTCTATCTCCATTTCTTTGTATTATGTTTGCGTGTTAACTGTATTTTCAGTTATATACAGAGTGGATCAAACGTTTTAATTAAACATAAAGATTATGATTTACCACCCTATATATATACCGTATTCTGTACAACTAGCACCATCCAACGGCGCAAGTAGAGTAGCACTGACAAGGAACGACGCAGAAATCTACATTACCAACGCCATACATTGTCCCTACTCCTGTTAAAACCTGTTTGCACATTTTCATCTTTCATATACCATATAAGTATATAATACGTACTCGGATAGGTATAGGAAAAATATACGATTCATGCTTTGACAATTTGTTCTATTTCACCTTATTACGTCTCTTGTTTATCACATAAGTGCAAACTGTTTATACGAAATTCGAAGAGGAGACCCCAAGGAACAATTTACCAGAAAAATTTTTTTCTCGTTGTCTGTTCTTGTAATACGTATGGCTGTACGTTCAAGAATGATTCCTAATGTATAGGACCGATTTGCATCAAAATTTGGTACACAGGTACACATAACTGCTCCGCAAAAGTGATTTGCGGAGCATTTAGTTGCTCGTATTATGCGTTGGACAAAGGAAGTCCGTAATCTCTGTCGTGTACAGAACGCGACTTTGCCACTTTAAAAGTTTGAAAATATTTTTAAATATATCTCAAATTAAAACTATAAAAGATAAAAACACAATTTAACATATATACAGAGTGTTTTCTTTTGAAAATTTTGCGGTCCATTTCTTTGAAAAGTTTCGCAGTAACTTTTTTTAAATTTCTTGTATCGAAAGCTACTTTAACTTTAAGATTTAAAGTATTAAGTGAGTTTAAAAAAACTAAAAAAAAATCTGCTACAAGTATCTCAGTTTCTGTGAAAGTTGGAAAAGTGAAACTCAAGGAGCATATGTATGTCTAAGAAGCCTCAATTGTACTAATACGAACAATTGAATATACTGAACTGATTTTGAGCAATAAATTTTTTTCCAAAAATTTTTTTCATAACACTGTATATTTTTACACATTTCAATAGCCCTTGTAATTCTATTTAAAATGATATGTCATATGATGGGTCTAAGATATAACTGTTTCAAAGATATGACTTAATAACTTAAAACCTCGCAACTTGTCCCCATGGCAACTAACATTCAACAGACCTTGAAAAAAATTCTATCCTAAATATCTCGGTTCCTATAAAAGTTGGTGAAATGAAACTCGGGGAGAATATGTAAGTCTAAGGGGCCTCAATTTCACCGATGTGAACAACTGAATATACTGAAACGATTTTCAGCAAAAATAAAAATTTGCAGAAACTTTTTAGTAACATCCTGTATATTTTCATACTGTTTGATAGCACTTGTAATTCTATTTAAAATCATATCATACATCAGGAGCGTAACTCATCGTTTCCAAGACATGATCCTTAATTCCTTAAAATTTTTCAACTTATGGCTATGGCAGCCGACATTCAACAATCTATGTAAGATCTACATAATAGCACATGTATACAAAGTTACAGGAAAAACTATTTTACCTTGTATGAGACACATAGACTGTGCTTTTGCAAATGTTCGCGCCGTAGTTAAATATAGCGATCAGTGAATTAATGAGTTGGCG
Organism: Adranes taylori; assembly: GCA_009867245.2. Lineage (NCBI taxonomy): Eukaryota > Metazoa > Arthropoda > Insecta > Coleoptera > Staphylinidae > Adranes > Adranes taylori. The sequence continues at coordinate 6,579 of WYDF02088389.1, read as the reverse complement.
AATTCGTACATAGATAAATTCACAAGGCCAAGGTGCTTCGCACGCCAGACTGCTCTTTTCGAAATCAGCCGAAAAGAAAGCCAAGAGCGGTCGTAGGTCATGGCAAATCGGACAGCGGAGCCATAGGCAAATATGGGGACCATGGGATCAATGGGTTGGCGTGCATAGATGAATTCACAAGACCAATGCTCTTTTAGAAATTAGCTGAGAAGAGAATCAAGAGCGGTCGTAGGCCATGGCAAATCGGACAGCGGAGCCATAGGCAAATATGGGGACCATGGAAACAAATAGGTTGGCAAATTCGTGCATAGATAAATTCACAAGACCAAGGCTCATTTAGAAATTAGCTGAAAAGAGAATCAAGAGCGGTCGTAGGCCATGGCAAAGCGGACTTAAGCAAATACGAAGCACCATAGTCAAGTGCCCGCAACCGGGGGATTATTGGTAAGCGATTTGAAGGTTACCCAAGTTTTTGCAAATTGAATTTATGAGTTATAAGGTGAAACTAAAAGGTTCAACTTTTGTTTTATGGCAACTTTAACAAAACGTAGGACTTCCAGTATATGAAAGATGGGGTGGTGATTATTTCCATCAATTATTATTCTAGAATTACCCGCCTGCTTTCACTCAGTTATATCTAGCTACCCTTATGTACCTTTATACCATTAAGTGTATCTCATATTCCAATGAAGAGTCTTTACCTCATTTTTCTTTTCCAAATCGTTACAGTTTCTTTTTTAATTTTCTTTCTGAATTTGCTATAATAGTACATCGTCTTTGATCATTTTCCCCATAAATTTTAAAGCTGCAGTTATAGGAATTGTTGCTGATCTATGAGAAACAGCAGTATTTTTATTAAAGTCTTCCATATTTTTATTTTTAGTCTCCACCTCTCAGGTATATTTAATCAAGAGAAACCACTCCATAAACAGTATATTAAAATAAAATTATTAGTTAAAGTTGGGAAATGAAATAACTTACATGCTGCAGCATTTCGAGCAGCTTCTTCGCCCGAACTTCCTCCGGAACCAGTACCCGTTCCAGCTTGTACAAACTTAATGCGTCTTCTGCGCATTCGATGTATACGTGATGCTAATTGTACTGTAGTCAGAGTATCGGAATAATGAGGTGCATGCGGTGATACGTGCGCAACCATTGCAGCGTGACAGGTGAGGGAACTTAGACAATCGCGAAGAAGTTGCGTCAGCTTATGATCTCTAAAATTATAATAAAAAACAGAATAATATTTTAGTCAATTATATTGGAATATAGAAGAAGAACTTCTAGCCGCCAAAGGATGAAAAATAAAAGTATCAAAAAAAAAAAAGAATAACCATAATTCTCCACAACAAAGGTGCCAAATTTTGAAATAGCGAGAGAGTGCAATTACTTAAACCTGGACTATCAAACTGGCAAACCGCTGCATAAATTTCTATGATCCGATCAATACAAGCGTAAATACACCAAATATAATAATCTTTTTTATATATTAATTTGTTTTATGCTATTCAAATATTAAAATTTATTCTATATTAAATAAATGCTTGAACGAAAAACGACTCATGTGGGTCATTGATTTCAGAAAACTCTAAAATGGTTCGTTATGGAGAAATCTAGAGAGTGATCATTTACGCAATCGGAACATAATCATCTTTGCAGCGCTGAGACGATTGACGAAGAAGATCAAAATTATAGAAAACATATTTTTTCGAAAAGAGTGAAAATAACGTATTCTATAAGAAGCAAATTATTTGAAAAACTCTACTAAAGTTTTGTTATGATTGAATTCAGATGTTACTAAAATATGTCGGATTAATACATACTTGTAAGGTAAATGTCGCTGCCCATTAAAAATTCCTAAAAGAATGTTTCCCATGCCAGAAAGTGGAATTCCTCCACTAGATTTCGAACTTCGCTCGGCATCACCCAAATCTAGAAGATGAAGTCGACTCCTACCTCCAGCAACTGCAAAAAAAGTTAAAATATAAACACATCTATTATATGAGGCTTGTTCCAGAACAATGAGAACTCAAAAAAAAATCTTTATTTCTTTTCATCGTCTTCTTTTAACACGATACGCTTCTCCTAACGATGTTCAATAGCTTCGATACCCTGTTTTAGTGAGAATCGTCGAGCTTTTCAACATAGCCATCAACTGCAGACCCACTTCTTAATTGTTGGCAAATGTTTTACCACCGAGCCATTTTGGAAAGAAAATAATCAGAGGGGGGCTAAATATGGTGAAAAAGGGGGGCTAAATCTGTGTTAGCAAGTAATTCGAACTCTGCAATCTCGATAATCAGTGTGTGAACTGATACATTCTCTTGAAACTTTTTTTTCGTGAACTGCGGCCATTTCTTTTATTTTGTTAGGTAACCGTTGCAATCATTTTGCATAATTGTTTTCCGCTGTTGATTGTTTTTCCTTTCTAAAGTTGATCAATGACAATTATCCCACGCACATTCCAAGAAACTGACGCCATGATCTTGCATGCAGATGGAACGGCCTGCGCCTCCTTTGGAGCCGATTCTCCACGTTCAGTCCATTATTTTGACTGTTCTTTTATCTGAGTGTGAAGCGATGGACCCATGTTTCATCAATGGTTATGAATCAAGGCAAAAACTCGGCTTTATTGCTGTTGAACTTCGCCAAACACTCGACGTTGTTTTTGCTCCATTGTGCATAATCGCGAGAGAAGAAATAAAGAAATGGTGGATAAAGAGAGAGAGAGAGAGTGGGATAAAGAGAAAATGATTCTGGAATACATACATGAGGCAGTTGGGGAACAGGGAGCATGAGAGACAAAAAAGGACAGAAAGATAAATGTGTAATCGTTAATAGATTAAGTGAGGAGATGGCAATGGAGGAGGCGTTGAGGGGAGAAGTATTAAGGAAGATACATACTAGGAAGGAAGATTCAACTAGTAGAATTCTCCATTAGGTGGCCAACTTATTCTTGTAGAGTGAGTTAAATTCGCACTTTTGAATCTATTTGGCATCTATGTAAGCGCCCCCCAACAAAATCGCTTATTTTAGTTTAGTTCAATTAAATTAAATTCAGTCAATAAAATTATAGATCGAATGTATAGTCGTCAAAAAGTAGAAATTACGATCCTGGTTTGATAAGAACAATTCTGTAAAATATATGTCCTACAGATTGTTTAAATATTGATAAGTATATAGACTTGTCATATAGTATAACGTGTTACATAATATGTATACTGTCGTGTATGTTGAATATTGGAAAATATATACCGAATGGATTATAGGAGATAAACAGTAATTACGAAGGTACTGAAGGTTAATTAACGGGGCGTCGAGCGAGAGACACGATTGATTCGTATCGAGATAGAAAGGGTTCCAGGTGGCGTTTGAATTCAGATCATTGAAAGATTAAGAAAATAGCATCATTCTTGGAGCCTTGGTTAGTGTAATAGAATGATTTACATTAGGTAAATATAGATTTATTATTATATAGGCGACTTTTAATTGTAGTTGTAAATATACACAATTTCTTGAGTCCGGTAGGATCCAGAATACATTTAGGGCGGGGTGTAACAATCTCCCGCTACGTCTTGTACCCCGCCCTGTTACACCTCGCTCTGTACACCCCGCCCTGGATGTGTTCGGAGTTCTACAGGGATCAGAGATTAGGGATATTTACAACTATAATTAAAAGTCACCTATATAATAATAAATCTAAATTTACCTAATGTAAACCATTTTATTGTCCTAACCAAGACTCCTAACCAAGTACTGTCTTTTTAATCTTACAATAATCTTAATTCACATGTCGCCTGGAACCTTTTCTATCTCGCTACCAATCAACCGCTTGTCTTTCCCGCTCGACTCCTCGTTAATTGCTTATATCCTTCGCTGCTTATCTTCCTAATTACTATTTATTTAGTACAATCCATTCGGTATATATTTTCCAATATATAACAGACGCGACAATATTATATGTTAGAACACGTATATTCTAGAAACTGAAGCACGTACTACACTTAGAATGGAACGTAGGGAACATAAAACTTATGACCTAACAGCAAAAATATTGTCTGTCTCCGTATTCTCTCCGTAAATACCTTTCCGTATTCTCAATCAGACATTTTTCCTCAAACCCAGACCTCAGAACCAGACCTGAATCTCCACACCACACTTATCGTTTTCTTTTCACAAATACTCATCTCTGATCTTAAATTATCAGGTGTCATACCTTCCACAATCAGATACTTATATTTTTTATTGTACCTCCCTCTTATTATTCTTTCATACCTCTCTTGCATTTATACATTATTTAACGTCTGCTTGATTTGTATCTCACTCCTTAACTCTCCTCACATCCTATTATACCATTCATACATAGACCATCGATACCTTTCATATATCCTTCTTCTTTCTCTTACCCCATATTCTCCTTTCTTAAATACAATGGCTTCCAAATATACATTTTTTACAATCTTCTCATTGAAATCTGTCATTACTTTTTGTTCTAACCTAACAATCGTCTTCACTCCGTACAACCAGCATTATACTTCATTCAATTCTTGTAGCACAATCTCATTCGGCATCGAGTTCTCTACAGCTAGCATTCTCTTCATATATGTCATTGTCATCCCTTTCAACTCTTTTCTCTCATTCACCGCCCACACTTCTGCATCATACAATATAATACTCCTAACACTTACTTTCAATATCATTATCCTAATATTCACAGAATCTCCAAACCTCCCCTTCCAAGCAAATCCCATTCTTTCGGCCGCAACCTGAACTTTCCTTGCTAACATCCTGACGTGCTCATTTGCAGACCCGTTCCTACTTACCATATACCCTAGATACTTAACTTTTTCAACCAAACCAATTGTATTTCCATTCGTTAAAAACTTATCATTTTTTCTGTTTCTTTACACATCATAACTTTCCTCTTGTTCACATTTTTTTCCAACCCTTTTTTACCTATTAATAGCATCTTGCATTTCTTCCATACTGCCTGCCAAGCACACAACATCATCGGCATATCGAAGCGACCAAATTCTATCCTGTCCTATTAAATCCCCGCTCGGCCTTTCCTCAATACCTCTTTCAAATCCGATAAGTACATATTAACTAAATTCTCACTCAGCGGACATACACTTACCGTGAACCACTTAGACACACCTTTCCCCAATTTCACTCTCACTTCTGCACCTTCATATAGACTTCTTAACCTATTACACATCCTTTCAGAAATCTCAACTTCTCTCATTTTAATTCTCTCAATTAAGGTAACCCTATACAAAAATGTATGCATGCAGTTCTTCCTAATTAAAATGTAAATAGTTATTGTAGTAGCCTATTATCCATTATGAATTAAGCAGAACGCGCGTATAGAGAAGTGGAGAATATTTGGTCGTCTATCCGAATCTGTGAGTCAGAGAGAAATGAATAACATTTGCTATACGATCTATGAATACGTATCTGTCCAATTCTGCGGACACTTAATTCCCACTCAGCGGACATATACTTACCCTGAACCACTTAAGACACACCGTTCTCCACTTTCACTCTCACTTCTGCACCTTCATATAGACTTCTTACCCTATTACACATCCTTTCAGAAATTTCAACGTGTCTCATTTTTTTCCAAAGCAGCTTTCTCACAATTTTGTACAACGCAGCATTCAAGTCTCTGAAAGGCAAATATCATTTCTTACCTCTACTTAACACTTTATTCATAATATAGTTTAGAATAACTATATTGTCAACTGTGCCCTTCCGCTTGATAAAGCTAAATTGCGTTCTCGACAAAACTTTTTTTTCCAGTATCGCCTTAACCAATTTCTTGTTTAAGAAATGGATGTTTTTTATCACTTCTCTCACCTCATCCTCTCCCATGCATACTTCACTCTATTCAGTATTATATCTTTTTCTGACACATCCATACACTCTAATTCATCCTCCTCATCTATAAATACCACTTTGCATATTTTCCCATTCACCTAATTTTACTACTGACCCACACACCCCCGTGTTTAACCCACTCTTTTTTCTCCCTTAGATATCTTCATATCGCTGACTCGTTTCGCAAACTGTTCATCTACTTCCTCTCCTTCTCCTCTGCCCATCTCCAGCATCATCTTCTTTGTCACTTCTCCAGCTTTCTTTCATCTGGATATGTTCCTTCCATGTCTTTTCACCTACTGTAAGCCCTCTGAGCACCTTCCTAACCTTTGATTTCGTTTTTGCATTTTTTGTCTTACACACCAACTCTAACCCTGTGCTCCTTCACATTACACCTCTTTCTTATTGCCAAGCCTCTTTACATTCTACTAATAATTTCTCTCATACTTCCGTACTATTCCCTCCAACTTTTCCTTATGTTTTTTCTTTTTCGTTTGCATTCCCCGTATTTCATTCTATTGTTCTTAAGTACTCAGTACCGAAACAAAGAAGGCCAAATTACAACTGATAAAATAGAAATTCTAAAAATAGTAGAGGAATTCTATAAAGAGCTATACGCTAAAGATAAAAGGGAAATTATCCGCGATCCGATTCCCAAGATCCTAAATCAGGGCTCAGAGGAAATCCCAGAAATCACAA